>SJYW01005728.1:294312-334914 GCA_006410735.1 Raphicerus campestris
GTCGGATGGGGGTTCAGGATTGGGAACTCATGTACACCCATGGTGGATTCATGTCAATGTATAGCAAAACCAATACAATATTGTAAAGTAAAATAAAATTAAATTAAAATAAATAAAAAGTTTAATGAATGCCAGTTTAAAAGGTTAATGAGATGCTGCTTTGATGGTAGTGGGTTGTTTCAATGGGTTGTTCCTTGAAACACCAAGATTACAGCATTTTATTTACATTAAATTATTTGAATTGGAACCACCCAACTCACTGGATGATTGCTGGTTGTCCATTTCATTTCCTGTAAACGAAGAACTGACCATATTCCAACTTAATTCTCAGAGTTAGGTATTTTGTTCTGTTCTATATTTTCTTTCTATTGCTATAATAAAAGAGAAAAGAATGTAGCTGACAAACTATGTAATTACCAAGGTTTACATTTTTAATTATTGGAAGGGCAAACAAACACGTTACTGAATTTTCTGTAAGGCAAATAATATCTTTATTTGGTTGCTAATTCCATCTCTCAGTTCATTATTTGTTTCCACTCTGACTTCACCCATCTGAAAATTTCATTTTTTCCTCACAGAGAATAGCTTCATATAGTCTCATAATTCAGGTGATTTCAAATACTTAAGCTCCTTTTTAATATTCATTATATTTCCCAATTTTTGTTCTAAAATGTTATATCATTCATTGAAAATGGTTTTTAGAAATAGTTTCTAAAGTAAAATTGAAGCCACAGAGCATGTATTTATATAGTCTATATTCATATTTATATTTACCCCAGGAGTGCCATGGGGCTATAAGTCATTGTCATTACTGTAACTGGTCATCAAAGACAGAATGTTGTTTTGCTCTTCTCTGCTCTTCCTTTACCTTGCAGAGAGCCTGTTTTCGAGCCCTGGGAGAGAGGTGGGGGTTTCTATTCTTTGTGTTAATGCGTCTAGTTTGTGTTTATAAAGTAGTATTCTATCAAAACTATCAAAACTTAAAGCTTTGAATGAAATGTTCTCTCTCCCCATCCTAAGCCATGACTGTTCTTTAAACCACTCTGCCCTCCAATGTGATGGATTAAAGTATTCACTCTGAAAGGGTGGTTATGTTCCAGAATGTAAGACTGATCCTCCAAGAATGTACAGTGAAAACTCATGCATCACAGTTCATGTATAACTTACATGAATTCATTATTCAGCAAACTAAGAACACTCATACCTTTCAATTGACCCTCATTATATGAGGCACCCCTGGTTTTAGAAAGCTATCCATCTCCTTCCTTTACCTAAGTTGCCATCTGGTCAGTTTATTAATGGAGATTGTTGTTTTTATATGAAATCCAATTGATGCTTAACAGAAGCCAGTTGTTATACACACCTTCAATTAAAATTAAATTAGATATCACTGATATGTGAGAGGACTGCCAGGTGGCACAGTGGTAAAGAACCCACCTGCCAATGTGGAGACACAAGAGGCACAGTTTTGATCCCTGGGTTGGAAAGATCCCCTGGAGAAAGAAGTGGCAATCTGCTCCAGTGTTTTTGCCTGGGAAATTCCATGGACAGAGGAGCCTGAAGGTCTACAATCCATGGGATCACAAAGTCAGACACAACTGAACACACACACACACACACACACACACACACACACACACACACACAGATGTGAGAGATTTTAAAAAAAAAGCTCTAGCTCCCTTTAGATGGCTCAACAGTGAAAAGCAAAATCTCAACTGTGAAGATTATGTAAATTGTCCACATATGCATAATCAAAGTATAATTTTAAAAAAGGGTGAGCTTGACTTTTGTTAACTTAAATTGTACCCTTCCTTATGAGAAATCAAAATCAGATATCATTTTGGAGAATGAGGGGAATTAAGTCATATAAACACAGCCCAATATCAGGCAACTATCCACACAGGTGCCAATACCACAGAGGCTTGGTCCTAAGCATAACAACAATAGAATCAATGTTGGTTAAATGAATAAGAGAGTCAATGGAAAATGGCATAGTTTTTAAAAAGAAAAAAAGGACTACGTATGCCTTTTGAGATTTAAGTTAACATTGTATGAATAATGTACATATGATTAAAAAATCTTATTTTGAGATCATTATCTCTTACAAATTGGAAAAACAAAAATCATGGAGAACTGGGAGGCAAGCAGTACTACACACTAGTTAGTTCAACAGCTTTGGAACTCAAGAGAACCCACATATTGTCTATTAACTATTAACTTTAATCTAAGTCTCTTTCTTCATCTATATTATGGACATAATATCTATCTGGTAAATTTTCAGCTAAAGTTTAAAATGAGTATGTAAAACTACTTAGTCCACTGCCTGGAGATCGCATTTAAGCTGAAAAACCTACTCACAGACACTTATTGTTAAACAGGGCTTCCCTGATTCATCAGTTGGTAAAGATACTGCATGCAAAGTAGGAGACCCCAGTTCCATTCCTGGGTCAGGAAGTCCCACTGGAGAAGGGATAGGCTACCCACTCCAGTATTCTTAGGCTTCCATTAGGGTTCAGCTGGTAAAAGATCCGCCTTCAATGCATGAGACATGAGTTCGATCCCTGGGTTGGGAAGATCCCCTGAAGAAGGAAAAGGCTACCCACTCCAGTATTCTGGCCTGGAGAATTCCACGGACAGTCCATGGGGTCACAAAGATTCAGATGTACCTGAGAGACTTTAAAAATAAGTAAATAAAACATTTAAAGAGAACTCAGGCTAGGTGGGGACTTACTTGAAGTTAAAAACATTCTTCCTAAAAGCTTTAGCAACTATAGTAACTGATACATAATGGAAATAATCTCATATTCTAGGTGGAATATGCCATTTCTCCTGAAATATGTTCACAATTATCAATTTCCCTTTATTATTAAAGTTGTATTGATTATTTGAAATAGCAGATTCTACTATGTGAACACGGTGAAATAAATGTTTGCATGTCACTCTTAGCATGAAGGTGTCAGTGGGTTGTACTTATGAAAGGATCAGGTGTGATTATTTTACTTAGCAATATATTAACATCCATTGAGTAATACAGTATCTCTGGCCTCAAGTTCTTCCCCCTAACACATATAATTCCATCACTGGACATTTTGTTTACTTTCTTTGGCATTAACTTCATATACTTTCCATCATTATTCTTTCTTCTCATTGGTTCTACTTGCATTCAAATATTTTAGGTTTATCTCATGAATTCACTCTGAGATATTTTCTGAAAAGCATTTATAAAAGTGCCTACTCTTGACTTTTCCATTTGATTAATGGAAAATAATCATCTTCTCGCTCTCTCTCATGTGGTTTGCTTAATTAACTGATATAGGCAGCACAAATAATTTCTACAGTAGTGTACTTATTGTTTTAAGAGTTATGTGAAAATTAGTCTCTTACTACAGGATTAGATTTTCAGATCTGGTAATGAACAAAAATAGTCTTTCTGTGCCATCTTTTAATGTGTTTTTAATCACCAGCTAAATAACAAAGAATTGTCTTTTAAAATAATTAAGACTACATATCGAGTCTCCATAGGATGTCAACAATAAAGGGGTTAATGAAGCATCCAATCATCATGGAAACAATCAAAAAATGTCTTGCTTTAAACAACCCAAAGCAATTTCTGCAATCTAAAGGCATCTGTGCTGGGATAATTTCCATAGCATTAGAACATTTTTCATCCTGCAGAGATTACAAGACGAAAAAGAGGAAAGCTTACAAATGATGGCAACCTCCTATGTAAGTAGAGCCAAATATTTAAATGAAAAATCTGTCAAAAAAGCCAAGCTATTACAGTTTCACAAACCAAGCTAAACATCATGGCATGACCTCAGTCATGGCACCATTTAGAACTATGAAAGAATATTACAATGAGAGATTTCCATTTACATATTGCACATAGCTTCTCAGCATATTAATACAATCTCTGCTATGTGTTAAAGTAACAGATGCCTTTTTTCCCACTCTTTATAATCCAAGATCAATTCAAGGCTCAAATCAAATATCAATTCATTTTATCTTTGAGAACATCTCATTCACAGACATGATTGGAAATAACATATACCCTAAGTCAATTGAAATTAATGTGTATTTAAATGATCTGAAAATAGAAGTGGCAAGAATAAAAACAATGATGCTACATAGACTTTTCTGCATAATTACTTCAAATGCTCAATATGTCCCACTCATCTACAAACTATAGTGCAAAAGTACAGTACTTGGAAGCTGAGTTCAAGTACTTACTAGCTTATTATTGAGCATATTGTTTAACCAGCTGTCAACAGGAAATAGGCTCAGAGAGGTCAGGAATTACAACAAATGTATTTGCTTTTATATCTCTGGTTTATTTACTAGAAGATTATATTAACAGAACAGTTCCCAATGTGCATTTTCTAAATTAATAAATTTTTTTTTCAGTTCTGCTAAATGGGAACAACAATGTGTATGCTGCTATATGAAGTAACGGAAGTGTGCTGCTGCTACTGATGCTAAGTCGCTCCAGTCGTGTCCAACTCTGTGCGACCCCATAGACGGCAGCCCACCAGGATCCTCCGTCCCTGGGATTCTCCAGGCAAGAACACCGGAGTGTGTTGCCATTTGCTTCTCCAATGCATGAAAGTGAAAATGAAAGTGAAGTCGCTCAGTCGTGTTCGACTCTTAGCGACCCCATGTACACATCACTAATAAAAATATAATAGGCATACAATAAATGTTCATTAAATGGGAAGTATTATTGTTTTAAAAAAGGTTTACAAAATTTATTTGATGATTTCTTAAGAAAAGAGGGTTTGTTTTGGACCATTAAATTGTATACTTGCCACAAATACCACTATAAATATATTTGTGTGTATCAATCACAATTTAGATGAAGAAATAAGGTCATATAGCAATCTAAATACTTTCTTGGCTTTTTTTTTGTATATACTGGAAACACTTCAGATCACTTATGTAATAATTTCTAAAAAGGTTTTTTTTATACTCTCCATGTTGTAGAAATTGTACTTTAGCTCTAGTCTCATTTATTTTCTTGCTATTTAAATGAGGGTTGGTATAATTTCCACTTATTATCAGGAGAGAACTAAAGAACAATTAAACATGGAGACTGAGACTGTTTCTATTTCATGTGACTGAAATCAACAGGGGAAACCAATTCACAGACCCAAATGGTTGTTTTCCCCTTATAAGTGAGTTGTTTTGGCTGAGTATACTGTATAAACGTTCTACTTCATAGATGTGGTGCCAGTCAGCTTGCATTTATACTGAGAATGGAATCCAGATTTCTCACAAAGGCTGTTTCCATAGAGCCAAAAATGAAATGAAGAGGGGCTGTGTCCTTGTAAACAGTTAGAGAAACAGAATAATTGTTATAAAATTGCTGTTAGCAATGTAGGAAATGCATAGCATGCACTGCTTAGATATATGATTCCATTTCAAAATTGGCTCAGATTCTGTACTTTCCACCTGATACTACCCTTAACCTTTGATAATGTTCATAACTGATAGAGCTCATTCGCATTTTGTAGAAGGTAGTAAACGGATTCATTTTAAAGAAGTAGTGAAAAACCAAGAAATTACTACATGAATATAAGGAACACAAACCCACAACAAAACATCTGGGCTCAGGTTTGCATTTGGGGGAATATATTCTATTTTCCTGGCTTTTAGATGAGCATTTCACATACTTTAATGTTTCTGAAAACAAGACAGAAACAGAGCTGACAATCACCTCCGGGGGTTAGATTTTCTATCTCTACCCACATTCATATTCTCAGAGTTGGAATTCAATTTGTTCATAGCAGTAAATTCTCATCAACAATATCTGAAGAGTTTAATAATTTATCATTCAGGTCATTCTTATTATAAACTTTAATAGGTGAACTATAATTTTATTAAATTAATTCTAAAGCTCACTATGAATAAAAAATTGAATTATTAATAGTAAAACAAGTTATGAAATAAAAGCTTAAAATACACCTTCAACAATTCATGTTTCACAAGGTTTAAGAAAAATTGAAGTAATAGTTATGAATAGAATTTAGGATTAAAATATTACTTCTTTGCTCTCAATATCTTCATTTAAATCAGTCTACTCATTTCTTAATACATTTTGAAAAATATGTTGTATTATATTTAAATATTTTCAACATTTTTAGTTATATATGATCTCATTTAGTCTTTTCAGGGCTTATGCCTTAGTTAAAGCAACCCTATGACCAACCGAGACAGATGTTAAAAAGCAAAGACATTACTTTGCCAACAAAGGTCCATCTTGTCAAAGCTATGGTTTTGCAGTAGTCATGTATGTTGGGCTATAAATAAAGCTGAGCATCAAAGAGTTGATACTTTTAAACTGTGGCGTTGGAGAAGACTGTTGAGAGTTCCTTGGACAGCAAAGAGATCCAACCAATCCATCCTAAAGGAAATTAGTCCTGAATATTCATTGGAAGGACTGATGCTGAAGGTGAAACCAAAACTTTGGCCACCTGATGCGAATAATAGACTAGTCACTGGAAAAGACCTTGATGCTGGGAAAGACTGAAGGCGGGAGGAGAAGGGGATGACAGAGAATGAGATGGTTGGATGGCATCACCGATGCAATGGACATGAGTTTGAGTAAGCTATGGGAGTTGGTGATGGACAGGGATGCTGGGCGTGCTACAGTCCATGGGGTCGTGAAGAGTTGGACATGACTGAGCAACTCAACTGACTGACGGAAACCCACCCAAAATTAATCCAGTTGATGTATCTGCACATTGCTAAGTTATAAGTTCTGAAGATAATTCAATGTATAAATAACTGTAGGAGCTAAGATATTAACTGAAATGATATGGTAAGCATTTTGTCAAAGACATAGTTTAATAATATCACTTTTAATGAATTACTGAAGAATCATAACATATAGCATACAGACTTTAATCAGTCATCAGAACATATACAAGATTTAATAGTAGATATTATATTATTTGAGAAAATGCTATGGTCATCAGAGATTTTTGAACATGCAATTTTATAAAATCTATTAGTTGAGATGTGTATAAGAGACAGAAAGGTGAGAAGAAGAAGAAGTTTAGAAAAAGAAGAAGAAGGTGGAAAGAAGAAGAAGAAGGTGAGGAGGAGAAGAAGAAGAAGAAGGCTNAGATATTATATTATTTGAGAAAATGCTATGGTCATCAGAGATTTTTGAACATGCAATTTTATAAAATCTATTAGTTGTACATTTCTGTAATATATATATATGTGTGTGTGTATATATATATATATCTTAATTATAAATAATAAAAGATTTAAGAGAAAAACATTTACTAATGTTTTCATTAAAATTAAATAAATGGAAAGTAAATTTCTGTAATATTTAAGTAATGGAATCGTTTCTTCATTACAGCCATTTAAAAATCTTCGTGAAACAAGTGTATACCATCAACCCAAAGATTCATATTATGAAAAATCTTAAATTACTATGTTATTGCAAAGTGAAATAGATCTTTCAGCATAAAAATATAAATTATCAGTACAAAAAAGTTTTAAATCTAAAATTATCATAAAATGTCTTAATGCTAGAAAAAGTAAAATATTCTATATGGGAGAGAGTAGAGCACAAAGACTGGAAACATAGGCTCTGACGATCATTCATTTGCCTTTNCAAAGTGAAATAGATCTTTCAGCATGAAAATATAAATTATCAGTACAAAAAAGTTTTAAATCTAAAATTATCATAAAATGTCTTAATGCTAGAAAAAGTAAAATATTCTATATGGGAGAGAGTAGAGCACAAAGACTGGAAACATAGGCTCTGACGATCATTCATTTGCCTTTGGACTTTATACAGTTTATTCACCTACCTTTCAGCTTCCTCATCTATAAAACCTTGGTAATAAAAGAATCTAACTCAGGACACTTCTGAAAGCTATTCATTGGGAAAGTGCCAGATATATTGTAAAGTATGAAACTGGCTCAGTCATGTCCAACTCTTTGCAACCCCGCTGACTACAGTCCATGGAAATCTCCAGAATACTGGATTGGGTAGCCATTCCCTTTTCTGGGGGATCTTCTCAACCCAGGGATCAAACCCAGGTCTCCCACACTGCAGGTGGATTCTTTACCAGCTGAGCCATCAGGGAAGCCAGATATATTGTACATTACTAATAAATGCCAGCCAATGTTATTATTTTGATAAGCTATATTTCATAACTAAATTGCAACTTTGCTAATACTAACATTATTTATTTTCATTCAGTGATGGTGACAATGATAAGAGGAAATAGCACATTTTCCAGCATTCTAGTTTGCTATGCGTGCTAAGTCACTTCAGTCGTGTCTGACCCTATGTGACCCCATGGACAGCAGCCCACCAGGCTCCTATGTCCACAGGATTCTCCAAGCAAGAGTACTGGAGTGGGTTGCCATTTCCTTCTCCTTACACCCTAGAGAACAGACTAAAATGGTAAAATATGGAAAAATAAAGATAAAGTTGAAATAATAGAGATTCTTTGCTCACTCTTCGTGCTCCTTAGTTAAACCTCACTCTCATATCTCTCAGCAGGTAGGGTCTTTTTATTTTAAAAATTATTCTGTCAAGGATTTTTATCTTACTGTAGCCAAAATTAAGAAATATCCAGAATATCAGAATATCAAAGAAATTTTTTTAATACTTATTCTACTTTACAATACTGTATTGGTTTTGCCATACATTGACATGAATCAGCCACAGGTGTACACGATCTCCCAATGCCGAAGCCCCCTCCCACGTCCCACCCCACACCATCTCCCTGGATCATCCCGTACACCAGCCCCAAGCATCCTGTATCCTGTATTGAACATAGACTGGGGCTTCTTTTCTTATATGATAGTATACATGTTTCAGTGCCATTCTCCCAAATCATCCCACCCTCTCCCTCTCCTTCAGAGGCCAAAAGTCCGTTCTATACCTCTATCATTAACCTCCAACCATAGTTTGTCATTCTGGCCCTCTGGCCCTTTATCTACAATTTATACACACATACACATACACATATACATATATGTGCATATAGAGAGAAGGCTAGAATATATTATATATATATTTACATAGAAATAAGCATTCATTTATTATACAAATAAGAAATAAAAACTAACCTACCTTAGACTTTTACAGCTTGGAAATTCTATGACTGCTCATTTTATAACAACCTCTATTTAAAATTTTTCAAGACTCTGCTGGGCTAAAAAGTCTAAAAATTGGTTTATCAAGGCACCTACTGTAGTATGGCTAGATACAGGGCACTTAGTGAAATCTGGGTTTCTGAAAAAAAATAATTTCTTACTGTAATTATGCCTAAAATCTAGATTTTGCTAGGGATCCTATATTTTTATTTGCTAAACCTGACAACACTAACCTATGGGCTCCTATAAAGATACCCCTTCCAATAAAAGAAAAAAAATTATTGGCATCTCTTGCTGTGTCAAACAGAAATGAGCCAGTGTATATACAAGGCCAAAATTCAGTGTGAAACTAGTTTGCTATAAGTATCAATAGATAAAACTCTCTTTGGCTTTATATCTTATTGTATAAATATTAACTGAACAATTTAAATTTAATTCACATTTCCATTTTTTTCTATTTATTTCTGTTCAACACACACACACACCACCCAAAGACAAATAGAGAAAAAGGAACAAAAATCTACAGAGATTTGCATCCTGATATAAACAGATAATCAAGAGTTATTTCTATTTCTTTAGAATATTTGCTATTACAACATCCAAAATGTAATTTGGAAACTTGTGGATGGTAAACCACTGTGATCACTCTTTTCAAATACCTGATTTTAGTTCTCAACTTTAAATTTTTTTACTACCTAAAGAGTCTTATATCTAACAAAATTAAAATTTGACATGCTAGCATTAGAATATAACTTAGAAATCATCTTTTATATGTTTAAAGTAATACTTATTTGAAAGCAATAGTAACATAATTGAGGAATAGCCACATAAGAACCCTTGATTTTGAGAAAAAGCAATAAAGGCTGGGTGCAACTATTTTCTGTCTAACAGTGGGCCACTTCTTATAACAACATGACTCATGAGTATTCAAGAGACTTCAAAATGTTGAGCCAAAAGTGTGTGTTGTAGAAAGGTCCTTTTATGCCTTTGATGTACAAAGCAAATCAGCCTGAAATCATCAGAGAATTGCCATGACAGGGGTTGGACAAATCTCAGTATGATCAAAGCATTCTAGGCCAATGGCATTTGAAAGGAAATTAAAGCTTTCTCCACTGAGATTTAGCCATCTTCGAAACAGAATAAATGCAAGAATGCTAAGATGAATGCATATGTTAAGTAGAGCTAGCACTCCTTCAAACCATCTCCGCAGCACTTCATTCATTAAAGCAGTGGGCACCATTCCTATTTGCATACCATGGAGCTGTTTTAGGAAACACTTTCATTGCTTTTTTCTGGTCTTCCTAATATAGTCCAAAATGAGAAAATGCTCACTGAAAATATTATTTATTTGTCATATTGTAGATAAGGGATTTTTAGGCAATTTTAAGAACAGAGTTATTAAGAACTGATCTTTTATTTCTACTGATGCAAAAAAGTCTGGTAACAAACTAACATAACTCTAACAAGAACAGTTATAATGAAATTTAATGACAACATGTTTTAATCATTCACAGTTATTACTTATCTCGGAGGATAACTGAAGTGCTAAAATATATTGTTATCCCTGACATGATCAAAGGTTAAAAAGACAGATTGTAAATACAAAGCTTGCATTTGCTTTTCAAAGCACATCTTCAAGTACTGTTTTCTCAAATATTTTGAAACACCGTTTATTGAGAGAAATTAAGCATTGAAATATTATTAACATAGAATTATGTTGATTGTTTTAGAAATGTTTAACAAAGGAGTATTAAATAAAATGGCTCTGAGACCTCCTTGATCTTACATATTTAAGAATAATTATGTAATGCAATAAGCTTGTTCTAGTTTAGTTTTGTAGGTGGTCATTCACTGAAAAAAAGTAGATTTTGTATAAAGCACATATAGGAGAATTCTGTTCTGATATATTTAAGTAGTTCTTGCCTCCTGAAATAGAGCTAAAGTAATGTGTATACTGTTCATCATGCTTATNTGTTCTAGTTTAGTTTTGTAGGCGGTCATTCACTGAAGAAAAGTAGATTTTGTATAAAGCACATATAGGAGAATTCTGTTCTGATATATTTAAGTAGTTCTTGCCTCCTGAAATAGAGCTAAAGTAATGTGTATACTGTTCATCATGCTTATAGCATTTGTTAAATATAGTGTTGAGAGTTCAATATGACAAACATTATGGACGGTCTAATATGAGCAATGCATGATGCCCTCTTTAAGAAACTTGTATTAAGATGGGAAAGATGTGCATATAATCAGCCCCATGGCATGGCATGGCAAGAGACTTTACAGAATTATGTGGCTTGAGTTTATTACGTTGTAGAAGCATGAAGCATAATAGAAGAAAAATAGTGACTAGTACCAAAAATATGTGACCCCTCCCACGTACCTGGTACTCTTATTCTAAAAAAACCACAACAGATGACAACACATGGAAATACACACAGTCACACACAGATACACATACACCTATGGTTTTCACGGTTTTGAAGCATGGTAAAGGCTTTGAAAATCAAGGTACAGTTGTATAGCATGTGGGATGGCAACACTGCCTTTTTTCAAATCACAAGCTTATCTTTGCCATTTTCTGGGGAAGCTTGGAAAATAAAAGACAACAGTACTTAACTCGACTTATTGTGAGGATCTAATGAGATATATATGCACAAGCTGATAAATATGAAGTCTCCAATGAACGTTCGCCATTACCCATCGTATTCTTAATACTGCTACTATTTTATTTTAAGGTCAATAAGTTTTCCTCTTGTCTTTCTTTACTCATTTTAGATTTGGGTTTTGATATACAATATTTTTCAAATAAATATTAGCTTATTATATCTGATGGGTTAAGTAAAGTGACAACAGAGTTTGAGTTGGTGACCAGATTTCTAGGTAGAAATCTTCTCTAAGTTTTAGTGTCCTCGTGAGCGAAGTAGAGGTAACCATACTGTGAGCATTAGCATCTCCACACTAGTTACTCTTAATGATAGCCAATCATTTGGATGTTATATTTTTGTCCCTCTGCTAAACATACTTGGAAAACTCTGTCTCATGGGCAATAGTACTTTCTTGCTGCTGCTGCTAAACGCTTCAGTCATGTCCAACTCTGTGCGACCCCATAGATGGCAGCCCACCAGGCTCCTCTGTCCCTGGGATTCTCCAGGCAAGAATACTGGAGTGGGTTGCCATTTCCTTCTCCTTGGCTATTTGGCAAATCACATTCTTTGTTTCATCTGAACAATGATGAAATAAGTAAACTGTCGTTAGGACAGCACAGTACTATAAGATCTCAACCATCTTATTTCCCAGAGATTATGTTCATATGTATGTCACAATGAGGAAAGAAAAAAGCACAATATTTTATATCTCACACTCAGTCATGAGAAAATTTTCCTTAATATTATTTCTAATGCATTTTTTTTAAATGGGGGGGGGGGGACCCCCAGAGAGAGAAAACATGTTATATAGATGGCATTTTGTTAACTATTTTGGGTAGAAAGAAGGTGACAAATTGCCATGTCCTGAGGAAGCAACATCCAGATTATGGCCTCAGAGCTTGATGTTAGAGGAATTTGAGGTGGATGTCACATCTCAAATAGTTCATTTTGGTGGTGAACCAAAATCAGTATCATTGGAGCATTCAAAATAATTTTACTAACAGATTCAGGATACTAGAGGGTGATGAATGATTTTCCTCAAAGTTCAGGAAATAAAAATAATTTATTAAAAATATGTAGAAGAGGACTTTCCCCAGTGGTACACTGGATAAGAATCTGCCTGCCACTGTAGGGGACTTGGGTTCGATCCCTAGTCTGGGAGGATTCCACACGGTGTGGAGCAACTAAGCCCATGTGCCACAATTACTGAGCCAGCACTCTAGAGCCTGTGAGCTGCAACTACCGGGTCTCACATGATAACTACTGACGTGAGCATGCTCTAGGGCCTGCAAGCCACAGCTACTGAACCCATGTGCTGCAACTAATGAAGTGCATGAACGCAGAACCCGTGCTCTGCAACAACAGCAGCTACCACAATAAGAAGCCAGCGCATGCAATGAGGAGTGGGCCCCGCTCGCCACAAAAGAGAAAGCTTGTGTGCAGTAATGAAGACCCAGCATAGCAAAAAAATAAAATAAAATAAATAAGTATATATATATATGTATATATATATAGAGAGAGAGAGAGAGAAATATCTAGCTTTTAAGACCTTATCTATTTTAGAATCTATTCTCACTCACATACTTTTTAGAAACAACTCCTTAATCAATTTAGTACTTAGTGAAGGTAGTTCTTCCTAACCTTCAACCAATAATGTTCACAAAAGAAAAATAGAATAGCTACAAAATCAATATTATATCCAAAGATTCTGAAAATTAGTTCAAATATTGATATTCACAGAAAAAAAATAGCAGTTTTTATCTCTTGTTTGGCAATTAAAAAAACAGCTTCCTGAATTGTATATCAATCATAGCTAAGGTCTGTAAAAGTATATGTACATATAGGCCCTTATTAAATATACTTATCAATATTCCCCTATTGTCGAAAATAGTATTTCTTATCCAATTTGAAGTAGTAGCACTCCTCTCTGGTAGCTTCAGATTATTACCTTTCAGCATCCATTCTTAATCTACTTCACCTTTTGCTTTTAAATAGCTGTCCTTACTGTTGAATGCAAGTGTTTTACAGCTTAACTTTCTATGTGTGTTTCTGCATAACATACATTCATATAAAATGCTAAAAAATAAACATCTGTACTTCACAGTCTTTGTAAATAAAGGAACTATTTATGCTGCTTTAAGAACATATTTATTCCAAACTAAATTTATCAACTTTAATTTCATTTAAGTGTCTTAGTCAAGCTTCCCTGGTGGCTCAGAGGTTAAAGCGTCTGCCTTCAATGCGGGAGACCCGGGTTCGATCCCTGGGTCGGGAAGTTCCCCTGGAGAAGGAAATGGCAATCCACTCCCTTGCCTGGAGAATCCCATGGATGGAGAAGCCTAGTAGGTTACAGTCCACGGGGTCGCAAAGAGTCGGACACGACTGAGTGACTTCACCTTTCCTCACCTAAGTGTCTTAGTAATTTGAGTGTTATTTTAAAATCATTGCAACTCTTTACTATACTGTAAAATTCTTCAAGCAGTACCTATAACTAATACCCCATTGGAATAGTGCTTATAGACAGTGTATATTTCATAACTTCAGCTGGCAAGGGGGCACCACAAGGTAAGGATTCGACTTTACAATTGGGTTGTGTTCCAAAAGTATGTATGTGATTGTCTGTTTGCAGGAGGGTTCTAGCATTACTCATCTTCTCAGATCAACTCACCTTTATCAAACATTAAGTGCCTGATCCAGAATACTACTAATCATATTCTGGTTTATCACACTATTAATATGAGGAAATGTGCTCCAAGGATTCATCTTGGAATACCTGTGAACCGCTGCTCCACTCTGCACAGGAATCATTTATTTAACCTTCATTACCATTTGGGTAATAGGGAATCTGAATTTGGTGGCCTTTTTAATCTTGGGAGAGAGTATTTTAGAGGACTGCAGCTGAATTAAGTTACATGACAGGACATGATGAGGCATGATTGAGACAGGAACACATTTCAAAGCCCTGAAACAAAAATTAACAAGGCGGTTGTTTGAATTTTAGGTACTAACCATATTAATCAAATTTATAATGGATAGCTAGAAAAGATACCTAAATATACATAGAGATGAAACACACTTATTAAAATATCATAATCTTCTTCTCTAACCTTATACCTCTATTTTTCAAATGGATTTTAATTTTTTTTTACATCTCTGTTACACTATCATATTGTATTAGCCTTTGTAGTTCTAGTTTTACTAATTTAACAAATCTTGATTTACATGATCCTTAGTTATAACAGTATTTAGATTCATAGGAGAAACATCTGCAAATAATAAGTAAAAAATTATTTGAATAATTTTTAACATGATAAAATGCTAGAAATTAAGTGGCCACACTTGGAGTGAATGGAAAAGATATTACGTAGGAAAAAGAGAGTAGATATGATAAATCTTGCTAATATGTGACTGGAAGATGTTTTTAATGTGAGTAAGCATTAAAAAAAAAACTTGGGATGTAAAACATTGGACAAAGAACTACACTCTAGTTTCAGATATAAATGGGGTTAAAATTCTGGTACTTCTAGTTCATAGTTTCATGACCTTTCACAGGCAACTCAGACATTCTGATGCTCAAATGTGACTATAAAATATATTTACCTCTTAAAATTTCATGAAGTAATACATGTAAAGAAGCATCCTACTTCACACATTGGTATGATTTCAATAAATGTTAGCTATGTTAACTATAATAGATATGTAGGATTGAGGAAATGACTTACAAATATTTAGAACTGAAGTTCTTAATTTGCATTTAACTATTTAGGTTGGTATTTGAAATAGCTAGCAAAAAATCTAATATTTTCCCTTCCTCTTGGTCTCAGACAATCCTCATTTATAGACTGTCATTTTTTCTAGAGATTTACTATGATTAAAAAATTATTTTTAATTAATTTCCCAGAAACGAATTATAATCAATATATAGGAACTAACTTTGGTTAATTATTGATTGGCCATTTTTTCAGATGTGGTCACAAATAGAAAGAATGTGCCTCTCATTCTTTGAAGCATGCATTTTCATATGTGCAATACCCTTATCACAAAGAAGTTAATACAGACCAAGAGATAGCAATGGCACTGTACCTCCAGCATCTTAATATTCACAATCCATGAAAATAAATATTGGTGAATTAAAATGGAGTAGAAAATTTCTGGGCACTTGCCCAGTCCAATTACAACATTTAAGAAATGTTTACTCCTCCCCCTCACCTCTACACATTTGGACTATGTGAGTCTATTTCCCTAACCAAAATCAGTTGAGTAGAGTAGTTACTTAACCTATAGTAGACTAATCAAGTTTTCTTTAAATGAATTTTTGAATTGGGCCAATAGCGTTCAAGTCACTTTGTTGGTTTTAACAACAAAATTCCAGTTCTGAAAAAACTGTTTTACAAAAGATAAACAAAAACCAAAACAAACAAACAAAAAATTAGAAAAAGCCACTCTATGGGGTGGGAGTCAGGTGGGCAGAACCGGTAGAAAAAGAGCAAACCAGAGACTTGGCGCATGTCAAGGTATTAATCCTAAAGGAAACCAACCCTGAATATTCACCGGAAGAACTGTTGCTGAAACTGAAGCTGCAATAATTTGGCCACCTGATGTGAAGAGCCAACTCATTGGAAAAGACCTTGATAACAGGAAAGATTGAAGGCAAAAGGAAAAGTGGGAGGCAGAGGATGGTTAGATAGTATCACTGAGTCAATGAACAGGAATTTGAGCAAACTCCAGGAGATAGTGAAGAACAGAGGAGCCTAGCGTGCTCTAGTCACGGGGTCACAAACAGTCAGACACGATTGGCAACTGAACAGTTACTAATAACTCTGGTTTCTGGTTTCAATTCTCCTTAATCTAAATTACACTTATATTTAGGTACAGTGAAATATTTTTGTATTTACAAACCAAATTAGTATTATTAACATTAACCAACTGAGCTGTGACAAATCCATCCTTTGTCATAATTGCTGTAAAATTTTATATAATTCTAGTGCTTTTAAAATAATATATTTTGCCATTAAAAGATAAGTGTATAACAAAAAAGGAGACTGTTGTGGGTTTGAGAGTTGCTCACAGAACCAACTTCTATGAAGCATGCCTTAAACAACTTACTTAAACTTTGCTTAAATGATAAACCTTTAGATAGGCTTCCTACTTTCAAGTCAGGTTTTAACTATGAAATCTGTCAAAACAACATATAAGGAGACACAACATATGATCAGAATCAATTAGGTAAGTTTCATAATGATACAGCTACATGAGTCATGAAGTATATGTTAAATATTGGCAGAGTTCATTAATGTTTACTTTTTAACGAACAAACCTTTTTATGGAATTGAAGATATGCAACTGAGTTTCTCTTCCGATAAAACAGAGCATAGTTGCTTTTTGAGCTACATTTTTAAAATAAGACAGTAACTTTTTTCATGACTTTTAATTTTATTTTTCAAGAAGTAACTTGAATCAAAACATTTCCTGAAGTGTGAAATCATCTTTATTTGTTCTTTAACCAATTATACTTTGTTAAACAACTATACTCATATAACACAGACTTCTCTGTCAGTCCCGCAATATGTTGCATATTTGCCAAGTGGTTCACATTTTTATGCTAAGAACCTTTATTTTGTCCCTTTTTTTATCAGATTACTCTTTAATATAAACATAATTACGTTTTGTTATTAGCCATGGGGGGAAAAATCAATAAATCCAGTGCAATCTGCACAAATTAGAGTTTATCAACATGTAGACAATATCTAATTTCATGGATGGAACTGCTCTAGCATTACCTCATTTGGAAATGTTCTCATGGATGAATCTATTTCGTAAATTAAGGCAATTTGAAGTGAGGCTTGAGTAAGATTACTTTGACCTTGTGATATTGGGCCTTAGATTTCTCTAATTTGAATGTGATGCATTTAAGAAAATAGTCATATTTTTTCTAACTCTTTTAACATCTTTAATTTTATATTATGTAAATTACATATGGCTGCAATTATTAGAAGAGACCATTTAAAAGCTGAGTGGCCCACTTACTTGAATCTATAGCACTTAAAACATTTCTGCAAATAATAATACTGCCTTGCACATCCAAACAGAATTTTGCTTTCCAAGTATTTTCACACCTTTGTTTTCACTTTGTATATTCTTGAAATAGAGATGAGTCACAAAGGTGCTACCTATATTTCATTATAGAGAAGACTGATCTCTATTGAGATTAAATGATTAAATGATATTTTACATCTAGAGCCCTATCTTTCAGTTGTCCAAGTGAAAATCTTACCAGCTCCATAGAATCAATGTAAATGTAATGGGGCATCCTTAGTTTAGCAAGTAACATTTGGTAGAATTGTTGAGTTTTTCTCCAAATGTTTATGGACCCATCCACTTCATGAACTCCATCTCTACCATTGATTGATGCTNAGAGGAGCCTAGCGTGCTCTAGTCACGGGG
The DNA here is from genome assembly GCA_006410735.1 of Raphicerus campestris. Lineage (NCBI taxonomy): Eukaryota > Metazoa > Chordata > Mammalia > Artiodactyla > Bovidae > Raphicerus > Raphicerus campestris. The sequence continues at coordinate 312,531 of SJYW01005728.1, forward strand.
TCACAAACAGTCAGACACGATTGGCAACTGAACAGTTACTAATAACTCTGGTTTCTGGTTTCAATTCTCCTTAATCTAAATTACACTTATATTTAGGTACAGTGAAATATTTTTGTATTTACAAACCAAATTAGTATTATTAACATTAACCAACTGAGCTGTGACAAATCCATCCTTTGTCATAATTGCTGTAAAATTTTATATAATTCTAGTGCTTTTAAAATAATATATTTTGCCATTAAAAGATAAGTGTATAACAAAAAAGGAGACTATTGTGGGTTTGAGAGTTGCTCACAGAACCAACTTCTATGAAGCATGCCTTAAACAACTTACTTAAACTTTGCTTAAATGATAAACCTTTAGATAGGCTTCCTACTTTCAAGTCAGGTTTTAACTATGAAATCTGTCAAAACAACATATAAGGAGACACAACATATGATCAGAATCAATTAGGTAAGTTTCATAATGATACAGCTACATGAGTCATGAAGTATATGTTAAATATTGGCAGAGTTCATTAATGTTTACTTTTTAACGAACAAACCTTTTTATGGAATTGAAGATATGCAACTGAGTTTCTCTTCCGATAAAACAGAGCATAGTTGCTTTTTGAGCTACATTTTTAAAATAAGACAGTAACTTTTTTCATGACTTTTAATTTTATTTTTCAAGAAGTAACTTGAATCAAAACATTTCCTGAAGTGTGAAATCATCTTTATTTGTTCTTTAACCAATTATACTTTGTTAAACAACTATACTCATATAACACAGACTTCTCTGTCAGTCCCGCAATATGTTGCATATTTGCCAAGTGGTTCACATTTTTATGCTAAGAACCTTTATTTTGTCCCTTTTTTTATCAGATTACTCTTTAATATAAACATAATTACGTTTTGTTATTAGCCATGGGGGAAAAATCAATAAATCCAGTGCAATCTGCACAAATTAGAGTTTATCAACATGTAGACAATATCTAATTTCATGGATGGAACTGCTCTAGCATTACCTCATTTGGAAATGTTCTCATGGATGAATCTATTTCGTAAATTAAGGCAATTTGAAGTGAGGCTTGAGTAAGATTACTTTGACCTTGTGATATTGGGCCTTAGATTTCTCTAATTTGAATGTGATGCATTTAAGAAAATAGTCATATTTTTTCTAACTCTTTTAACATCTTTAATTTTATATTATGTAAATTACATATGGCTGCAATTATTAGAAGAGACCATTTAAAAGCTGAGTGGCCCACTTACTTGAATCTATAGCACTTAAAACATTTCTGCAAATAATAATACTGCCTTGCACATCCAAACAGAATTTTGCTTTCCAAGTATTTTCACACCTTTGTTTTCACTTTGTATATTCTTGAAATAGAGATGAGTCACAAAGGTGCTACCTATATTTCATTATAGAGAAGACTGATCTCTATTGAGATTAAATGATTAAATGATATTTTACATCTAGAGCCCTATCTTTCAGTTGTCCAAGTGAAAATCTTACCTGCTCCATAGAATCAATGTAAATGTAATGGGGCATCCTTAGTTTAGCAAGTAACATTTGGTAGAATTGTTGAGTTTTTCTCCAAATGTTTATGGACCCATCCACTTCATGAACTCCATCTCTACCATTGATTGATGCGCTCCACGTTTTCAACTGGTTGGGTCTTCCCATTCATGAGTTTTTTTTTTTTTTAATGAGCTTTTTATATGTAAATTACATGCCAAAATCCTCTTTAATAAAAACTAAGTGACTTTCTCATGGTCACACAACTAGTAAAATGCACAGCCTGGGAAAAAAACTTCCCTGGTGGCTCAGACAGTAAAGAATCTGCCTGCAATGAGGGAGACCCAGGTTTGATTCCTGGGTTGGGAAGATCCCTTGGAGGAAGGCATGGCAACCTACTCCAGTATTCTGGGGTTTCCCTTGTAGCTCAGTTGGTAAAACGTCTGCCTGCAATACAAGAGACCTAGGTTTGATTCCTGGATGGAAAAGACACTCTGGAGAAGGAAATGGCAACCCACTTCAGTATTCTTACCTGGAGAATCCCATGGACATAGGAGTCTGGCAGGCTACAATCCCTGGGGTCCCAAGAGTCAGACATGACTTAGCAACTAAATCATCATCATAAAAGATTAGATTCTCTCATGGTCACACAACTAGTCATATGCATAGCCTGGAAAAAAATCTCTTCTGACTATTAGAATGAAAATATAAACTTCTGGAAGGTATATATTATAATGCATCCCTGCAGTACCTAGCAAAGTGCCTTTAGCAAAATAGGTACATCATAAGTACTTTGATTAAATACCATCACAAGACCCTGATTAAATCAAGTTCAAGACTGAGACTAGCATCTCATTAAATCATCAATACCTTGCCTGAATGAAACTGTGGTTATTCTAGGATCAGCAAATATTAAAATATCTATGGGATACATTTTGAATTGCTTTCCCAGGTGCAATTTTAAACTTGCAATCAGAGGGGCAGCTTCTTAATACACTTTCTCTTTATATTATTTCCTAGTATATATAGGCAAACCTCTTTGAGCAGAGATACTGCAAATACGTAGAAGTAAAAGCAGACTTTTAGCTTTAACCGTACTTAATTGATGTTCTAAGGATGAAAAACCCCTTCAGCAATAAGGGTCCTCAGTTAGATAAACCACTGTGTCACAGAAGGGCCCCAAACTGGACCCCTTCTGATCTTCCTCCACACCAGCCAGCTGCTGCGAGGCAGTTCAAGAAGACAGTGCTTAAAAGGACCTGCAAGTTTGACAAAAAAAGTTGGAGAAATTGATTGGTATTTAGAGTTTAGTGGTCTCCTATGGGTATTTCTGGGTTTCTGTGACTGATTTTGATGAAGTGCTTTTATTTGTCTCTCTACCCAGAGACTGCAGATGAATTTGCAATAGAGCAGCATGCCTCCTGTTTAGCTTTGTCAGGCACCACTTAGACATGTTATAATTTATTTTCCAGGAAAAATATTTCTCATGAGGGCTTCTGGCTAACACAGTTATAAAGCAGCTGGCTACCGTTCAGCCTGTTGTCTGCTGGCAGCTGGGCTTCCCTGCATAGTCTGAAAAGAAAGACAACTGGAGAGGAAAGTCGTGGAAGATGGGGGCTGGGACCAAACATTCTACTTATGTAGGTCTGAATTTCCTCATCTTGACTGCTTTTGGTGGTTAAAAACTTTGCAAGCATCCTATCAAGTTTGGAAGGGACTGCTGTTATCTGTCTGTGTGTGTGCATCTCTGTGTGTGTGGCCATACAGTGGAATCATATCTTAAACAGGCTCTGGCTTGTTTTTATCATTATGCAGACTCAAACTGCCCTTGAAAATTCACTAAATCACTCAGCTAATTTTTTTCTAACATAGGACATTCTAGATAGAGTGTCAGATAATTACTTTGATTATTTTAGAGCAACATAGTTTAAAAACTTTCAACACTGAATACAAACACATTGTGAGGAAATGTTCATATTATTAGAGGTACATAGGAACTGGGATTAACTTATATTAATGTTCCTTGATATACCCTCACTCTGAGGCATGTGTTGCCTCAGTGAAACAACAAAATTGCCCAAAGGATTTAACTTATTTTATTTTTCTTCTTGACTAGTTCATATACCATGTATTATCAATCAATATTTCCTATGTATCATTGAAAAAATACAAATTCTGCCAAATAAATAATATATTTTTTATCATACTGAATTTGTCATTTTCAATTGAAAGAACTCTTTTATCATAGAATTCTTGCCTTGCCTTATACATGATAAGGCAAATTTAAGCTTAACAATTTCTTTAAGGAATTCTTTTAACTCCTTACTCTGTATCCAATTATTCTGAATCATTCTTCAACTTTATCAGTGGCTGGATTTTTTTACAGGGTATCATCTTCTGTGCCACCAAAGTCACTGTAATGAATTATTTCACAAAAGAGCCCCTACTCCCCACCAGTATTGCCTCCAGAAATTTTCTTCAAAATTTTTGGCCTCCATTATGTAAAATTAAATGCTTCTTTTTTTTTAACTTGGATCTGAAAGTATCAATAGAAAATGCTCAGACAGCAACTAGATCTCACATTATTTCTTTCTTTGATTTTCAAGTGGTTTATTCACCAAAATGTCAACATCGGTAGGCTACAGTTGTCCAGTCATGCCTCCAGGAAAAACAAATAAAGTCCATCAAAGCACAGCAATAAAAACTATTCCCTGATATTAAGATGTCATTATTCCTGGTGAGCATAAGGGTAGGCTGCCCCCAAATATACAAAAGTGGCATACTAATTACTTTGAACTAAAATTACTTAGGGAACAGAAAGAGCAAGAAGGACACTGATCTTCCTCCCTGTTCCCCTGAAAAAAGGAAATAAACTTCCCAGGTATAATCCCTGCACTAGGAGGTAGAGAATCATCCTTATCACCAGATATAGGGAGTTCAGGGTCAAGAAATCTGTGTTAATAAACCGTCCTTAGTTTCCTCACTAATTAGTCGCAAGTTTAAGTTTGTCTTGTCAATTGCTTTTAAGTGTATTGTTTCTTTGTCTAAAAGGTATTTAAACAGCCTGCTTTTGTTGCTCCTTAGTTTCTAAATCTATGAGACCTCCGTACACACTAAATTAGATTTTTTTCCCTGTTAATCTGTCTCATGTCTATTTAATTATTAGATCAGCCAAAAGAAGCAAGAGGGGTGAGGGGAAATTTTCCCCTCCCAAAGAATTGTAGAGGGTACACATATTGTCAAGATATTAAAGTGTGGAAAACATGCATATTAGATTTTTAAAAATATAGTAGCTTGGTGGGTTACAGTCTATGGGGTCCCAAAAGAGCTGGACACAAATTAGCAACTAAACAACAACAAACAGAGGATAAAGAGGCTATGAGTATATGAGAATTTTCACTGTGAGATACAAGGTAGAGGAAGTTCAGAAAGAAGTTTACACTAGTTTTCGTTGATTACTGTCACCATCAGAATCACCTGTGCAGGCTAAGTCGCTTCAGTCATACCTGATTCTTTGTTAGCCTATGAACTGTAGCCTGCCAGGCTCCTCTGTCCATGAGATTCTCCAGGCAAGAATACTGGAGTGTGCTGCCATGCCCTCCTCCAAGGGACCTTTCCTACCCAGGGATCAAACCCAGGTCTCTAGGCCTCCTGCATTGGCAGGTAGGTTCTTTACCACTGGCACCACCTGAGAAGCCACGAAATCAGCCAGGGACCTAAAAATATGGGCAATCCAACTATCTAAGAACTGAGGCATGACCATCAACATTTTTTATAACCAACCCTGGGATTCTGATGTAGTCAGGTTAGTCAAGTTAGGGGAGCACTTCTATGAAAAGCCTGGGGTTCTCTGGCTGTGTCTTGTCAGCCAACACACATTTTACATAGAATGATCAGATATCCAAGTTTTCCTGGGATGGTCCTGGTCTGTGCCTCTTGTCCTAACTTCATTGCTATCAACATACACTTTCACCCTTAAAGGTGTTCAATTTGGGGTCATCTTGGACTTCCCTGGTGGCTCAGAGGGTTAAGCATCTGTCTATAATGTGGGAGACCTGGGTTCGATCCCTGGGTGGGGAAGATCCACTGGAGAAGGAAATGGCAATCCACTCCAGTACTATTGCCTGGAAAATTCTATGGACAGAGGAGCCTGGTAGACTACAGCCCATGGGGTCGCAAAGAATCAAACATGACTGAGCGACTTTACCTTATGAAGTCATCTAATTTTATGTTAATGAGTAAAAGATATATGATCACAGCTAGAAGAAACTGTTTATGTGATCTTGCTATGAAATGCATACAGACTTTTTGTTTACAGGCAATTGAAACACCCACCTGTGAGTTCAGTGTCAGGCCACCTGCTAAGCCATCAAGAAAAAAATTAATCCTCTTAAGAGAAATATGCTATGCTTTGAGAAGACTATAGGGCCAAANTGAGTTCACTGTCAGGCCACCTGCTAAGCCATCAAGAAAAAAATTAATCCTCTTAAGAGAAATATGCTATGCTTTGAGAAGACTATAGGGCCAAATAAACCAGGATAATCTCTAATACATTAACTGTAGGATTACATTTTGCTGAGTGTGTAGGATTTTTGACTGTGTACCTTTCACTGTTCTCATATTTATTGTTCAGAGGCTAAAATCACACCACTAGAAGTGACAGTCTCTTGTCAGTCTGCCTTTCAGAAAGTCTGGAGAGTTCTCTAGATATGCTGAGGTATTGTCTTCCGTATGGCACTCATAATGAAATCTTCCAACAGAGCCTCCTCCCTGATCTCAGTTTAACATTAAAATGGCACAAGAGCAAACCTTGACCACAAAGACAGCACCAGTTCATGCTACGGAAATGAAGGAACAGTTTTTAGTAAGGGTACTATTTGTACAGAGATGAAGTGAGTTCTTTCCAATTGAATCAAAAGAGCTAAAGAGATAAGTTTCAGAGTATCTGTCGGTCAATTCAGAGTAACTATTCCAGAGAATTACAGAATTTCTCTACTTGTGAATTACACGATGAAATAGAGTTTGTGAATGAACTGTCATTTAATATGACATATCATTTAAGTTCTATTAGATAACTATTTTAGAAATACATTGAAAGAAATCTCTGCTTAGATGAGCGTGATAACTGTGTTAAGCATGTAAGTAATTTGATAACCTGCATGATATACACTGGGGCTTCCCAGGTGGTGGTGTGGTAAAGAATCTGCCTGACAATTCAAGAGGCACAAGAGACACAGGTTTGATTCNCCTTTTTCTAGTAGTTACATTTTTGGAAAACAAACAAAAAAAGGTAAAATTAATTCTATGTGGGCTTCCCAGGTGGGGAAGTTGGTAAATAATCTGCCTGTCAAATCAGAAGACACAAGAGATGTGAGTTTGATCCCTGGGTAGAGAAGATCCCCGGGAGGAGGAAATTACACCTCACTCCAGGATTCTTGACTGGAAAATCCCACAGACAGAGGAGCCTATTGGGCTACAGTCCATGGTGTTGTAAAGAGCCAGACACGACTAAGCACAGACACACACACACACACACACACACACACACACATATCTGAACAATAAATAGATCCATGATATTATCATTTCAACATAAAAACAATATAAAAGCCATTAATGTATTTTTTTCATAGTAAATGTTTGGGATCTGATACGCATTTTGCACTTGTAGTGTACCTGGACTCACAACATTTCAAGANCACACACACACACACATCTTAACAATAAATAGATCCATGATATTATCATTTCAACATAAAAACAATATAAAAGCCATTAATGTATTTTTTTCATAGTAAATGTTTGGGATCTGATACGCATTTTGCACTTGTAGTGTACCTGGACTCACAACATTTCAAGAGATCAGAATCACTGGGGATGCCGAAAATGAACTTATTGGAAGACCAGATCTCAAGAGTTTGAGTCAGGACTTGTGATAAACTTTCCCAGACAGAGAAACTATAGGCCTTTTTCATTAAAGATATTAACATGTGCACTGTTATCTCTTTCATACAGGGGCCATAGTCTCTGTGACTCAGGGCAGCAGGGGAATAAAAAAATCTCAGTTTTAGAGTGAGGATTCCATGAAATTCTTTGTCGCTTATTAGTTACGAGTCCTTGAATAAGTTACTTAAACTATCTGAGCCTCTGTTTTCTCTTTACGAAATGGGAGGGATGAAGCCTCGCTCACAAGGTGGTGATAAGTTAGATAAATCTCCTGGCACATGGCACTTGCTTGCGTAAGATGTTCTTAAAATTAAATCTCATTTTCGTGTGTGTGCGCTTCCATAGAGGTTGAATGCACTGTTCTTGACACAGACATCCTATGTACTTTTCTGTTTCACATACCACCCCGTCACCTCTGTGTTACACCAGTGATAGTGAATCTGAATTTGTCAATCACTCACCCTTTGTGAGTAAATAAAAACTGTTATGGTCTCATACACGTTGATACATGTATTATTTTCAGATACACTGATGTTTCCTGTAGAAAGAGCTCTGTGAGGCAACGCAAATAATTTATAACCTTCTATATCTCCCATTAACACAGAGATGAATTTAGCAGTTGGTAGCATTGAGCTCTTAAAAAAAGAAAAGAAAGAAGACCCATATATTGTCAACTAGAACAAAAAGAAAATATAGATCTGCCACTGACTGTGTTCCTTTTCTTTTGATGAAAAGAAATTTTAGAAGTCCTCTCATTCTTTGTCTTGATTTCTCCTGGTCTTAGGCTAATTGCATGATCATCTTACTCCAGTTCCAGAAGTTGCTGGAGGCTCACGGAAGCTTCTGGGAGTCTCCTCTTGACATTGTGTGTAATGCCTACCGAAGCGGCCGCTCTGTGTTCAAAACTGAGGATAGTCTCATAATGTCTCCCATGTCTAACTATCTGAGAATGACCAGTTCTCTCCCTAAAACTGTTATGTTAGAATCAAGTCTTTATCCCCAAATGACTTATTCCCAACTTAAAACCCAGTCAGAGATAAGGAGAAGAATTCCAAGTAGAATTATCTCAACAAAGTTCCTTTCTTAAAGAGGCATGCAAAAGAAATCAGAAAAGTATCCTCAATGGGTAGTTTGACAGATGCAAAATTGCTACTCTGTGTCTTTTAGGTATGGATCCAAATCATAGTAGTATTTACATTCTGTCTTTAATTTCCTAAAGGGAAAACCAAATCAGAGTAAGTTTCTCATACACCCTGAGTTTCTCCTCTCAAATGTTAGTTAACAACTAAAATTTATGAAATATTCACTAAAAGTTGTTAATTACAACATTAATTATGCATTTGAATATCAAATTGGGAAAACATGGTATTTAATAAATTTTATAAACAGGAACACTAACAAGTGTGTGTGTTTGTGTATGTGTATATATGCAATTTATGTGTTAATATACTATTTTGAAAATTTGACAGAAAGCAAGAGAAACAGGAGTCCAAACAAGTCATTTGTATCAAACATTTTGCTAGTATTTTAAATTATTTGTTAATGTTATGCTGTGAACACAGATGCTTTATAGTCTGTCGTTTCCATCTTTACAGATAAGAAAGTTAAGGTCTTGAGTACTGAAGTACTTTGCTTGATGATAAGTTTCAGTTAAGCAAAGGATGTCATTTCAGCTATATGAACACATCTGCTGAAAAATGTATTGATTAATTAATCAACAGTTGACTTGGCCAGGCACCATTTTGTCACAAGATTTGCTTTGCTGAATAAAAACATTTGATCCGTCTGTTGTGTAAATACAAATGGATTTTTGAGAACATGAACATCAGTTTTATCTCTCAAAGAGCTAGCATTTGTTGTGCTGAAAATCATCATTCTCTACTACTTATGGGCTGTGTGACATTGGAAGATCCCCTTAGTGTCTCTGATCTTTATTGTCCCTCTATAAAATTTGAGATTCTTCATTCCCCAACCACTTCCTGACAGCGTTGAAAAGCACTAATAACAGGAAACACAAATGTTTGCTGCCAATATGTGGACAACATATAAGACATAAGGCGTACTTATCACTCCTTTTTGTTTCACCGCTCTCCAAAACTCACTGTTTCCTAGTGAGGTGAATATAGGCTTTAGAAATATATCAGCCTGGGTTAGACTTTTTGTTTGACATTCACTAGCTCGGTGTCCTGGGGGAGGCATTTCATTTTCTGAGCCTCATTTACTTCATCTGTGAAATGACCACTGTCCACTGACAGAGTTATTGTGGAAATAATGCCTGATGAGAAATAGGCTCCAATCCCCTTCAGCTGGTTAAGGTGGTAACTGAAAGAAAATCTCTCTGTAAGTTACCCAAAGACAAACTACCGTCACTTCTTCTCTTTCATTCTGTTTTTTTTTTTTTTTTTCCAAGCAGAAGCCAAGCAAATTCTGCTTTTGGTTTATAGCAATAACTGACCTCAAGGGATTTAAGCACATTTCTCCCTTTTTAAGTTAGCTAAATTATCCTTTGAAAGCAAAGACCAGTTCACCACAGGTATTGGGTTCTCAGTCTTCATCAGGACCTTCTTCCCTTTCCCAACTATTGTTTATTAGCATTTAGTAATGATGTTTGAGAGAATAATGATATCACCAGTCATTGTGGGGGAAAATATATAAAATTAAAAGGGATATAGTCAAGGATTCAAACTGTTGTCCTCTGTGAACACCTCAGGTGACTGCAATTAGGTACAGATGGACAAATAGATGACTAATTAGAATACCTGTAAATGAGCAAACAAACCATTACCAACATTACCAACAGCAAATAATTCCCATATCATCTGCCATAACAATATTGTGTCTCTCTACTGAATATTTGATTTAAACAGTTAGCTGAATTAATTTGCATTACTCAAAGGGGATCAAAGGGGCTGAGTTGCATTATTTATGTATCAGCTGCCATCATTCGCTATTTAGAATTATACATTATTCTTATTCTTAGAGGAACATAAATGAGACCTGCCTTAGAAAATTCTCACTACCACATGCATGTCTAACTCCATCTTAAAGGTGAACATTTCCCTGAGTCCTTCTTGACACAAAAGATGGAAGAGTTGTGCGAAAATACTTTAGCTAAGGTACAACATGAGAATCATCTCTCTGATGAGAAAAGAAAACATAATTTAGTGTATTTCAAGGAGAGCACTATCAACATTCTGGAGGTGAGACAACTCTTTGTTTGAAGGATGTCCTGACACACTTGAAAGATCCTTAACATGCCTGCTCTTGATGCTTTGGGACAGCTATAAAAAATCCCCCACATATCTAAATGCTGTCTAGAAGATGTTAGGGTCTTTGATTGAGATCTACTACGATAAAGAAAATGGGGCTCATCTGGACTCTTTGAGCCAGTCGTTTGAATCTGAAGGGTCTGGATTTGACTCTTGACCACATGCAATAATTATCTCTGTGATTCTGGTCATTTGATATCTCTGAGCCTCAATGTTACCTACAAGAAGGGGCTAATAATATCTTCTTAAAGAATTAATAAATTAAGGTTGGTAAATATTTTTATAATTCTTGGTAGGGAAGAAGTGCTCATTTAAAAGACAGGTGATTTGTACAGACCTGGACAAATGTGTATTTAGTAAAAGTTTCTATGAGTGCAAGGGAGAAAAAAGGTAACAAGTGCAGTCAATAGTGATGGTAGTATTAGTCATGGAAAAAGCACTGCTGGTGATGGTTGTGGTACCTACAGGAGAAGCAGCAAGTTAGGTGTTTAAGATGCTACCTAGAGTAACAGGTATACTAAAAGAGTTGCAATTCTAGAGCCACTGTGTCCTGCCTAAGTTATTTGCGCCAATTCTTTATCCTCCCTATGCTTCAATTTCCTTATGTAAAAGGAAGATGATGTGCATACCTTAATAGATTGTTGTTAAAAATAAATATAATGCTCAGAGTGAATTGGGCTTAGAGCAGTCTGAGAATTCAGTATAAATGGAAGGATAGGAAAAGATCACTTGACTCTTGCTCCTATAATGTTGAGTCATTTTAGTCTGAGTTGCTTTTGTCCTGCTGGCTTCCTAGAAAAGCAGCTGACCAGTCACTTTCTCACCAAAGTTATGTCAGGATGGCTCAGGTTAAGGTGCAATTGTTTTCTGATAATTAGATCTGACTCAGTCTTCACTGGGCCTCCCTGGTGGCTCAGAGGTTAAAGCGTCTATCTCCAATGCAGGAGACCAGGGTTCGATCCTTGGGTCGGGAAGATCCCCTGGAGAAGGAAATGATAACCCACTCCAATATTCTTGCCTGAGAATCCCATGGATAGAGGAGCCTGGCAGGCTACAGTCCACAGGGTCGCAAAGAGTCAGACACGACTGATGACTTCTTCTTCACAGTCTTCACTTGCAGGAAAGTTTAATATTTCAGATGTATTTTAGATTCCAGTCAATATAATTAAGTCTCATACACCAAAGAGCCATGATTATAATAAGACCTTCTCTAAAATGTAGTCCAGCAACATGAGGCCTATAGAGTCTGTGTGAGTTTCTAAAGGAGAAAGAATAAAACTCTTCATAGCTGAGGTTCAGCACACCCAAAGATAACCCATGTCTCCATTTATAAAGTAAATAGTTGGACTGTTTATAATGTTAAGCACCTCAGGACTAATGAAGTATGTAAATCACTCAGATGAAAGGTAGTTATTTGTTAATTTTGCCTCCTGAGGATAAGGTTTGTAGAAGTGCTTTGTTTTGATTTTCTGTGTAATTCTCAAACTTTGTGTTCTGACATGAATTTCAAAAGACAAACTGGGAATTGATTTTTCAAATGAGAATTTAGGCTGTTATCTGGTTATTTTATACTAAATTTCCAAAACCTACTCACAAATGTGTTACTGATGATCACCATATTATGATGGTATTCAGAAAATATCAGTGTTAACAAATAGAGATATGATGCCTTAGAATGCACTGAATTTCTTCTAATATGAAGGAAGTTATCTGTACGGTATATTGACACGTATTTCAAAAGGGGAATTTCATTCCTATTCACATTCCATTCATTTACTTATTAACTGACTACATGACTCAAGCCACATGACCCCTAGCCTAGCCATGTTGAAGGTATGTACGTAAATGAAGCTGTTTGTACCTACAGAGTAGTTTGGAAAAATCATTTATTTGGTAAATGTTCTAGCCTTGGGGAAAAAGCAATAGAGAAAGAAAAGAGTNCACGTATTTCAAAAGGGGAATTTCATTCCTATTCACATTCCATTCATTTACTTATTAACTGACTACATGACTCAAGCCACGTGACCCCTAGCCTAGCCATGTTGAAGGTATGTACGTAAATGAAGCTGTTATACCTACAGAGTAGTTTGGAAAAATCATTTATTTGGTAAATGTTCTAGCCTCGGGGAAAAAACAATAGAGAAAGGAAAGAGTGGGTAGTACAAAACAGAGAGCTAGGACATGGGTGGTGACGACTCAACCTAAGTCTTGCAGCATTAATTATATAAATAACTCAGAAAATCAGACAATTTCTAAACCAGGATCTAATCTTTCTAGACTTATTTGTACATCTAGTCTTATTAAACAACATACCATGAACATTGTTTAGTAGGATGTGCAAAAATGTAGCCTTGCCAGTTACAGACAGTCTGGTTCACCCTCCCATGCTCTAGCTATGTGGCCATAGGCAGAATTATTGTACTTTCCTTAGCTATAGTTTTTGTGTCTGTTCAGTGGAAGGGATGAAACACTTACCTCTCTGAGTTGTTATGAAGATTAAATGCTATAATTCCAATAAGAAGGCATGACAATAAAAAATACTAATTGTTAGCTATGATTTTCTTATGATCAACATTTTTTCTATTTTGTATTTTATCACAAAGACACTTTTTTCACTTTTAAATTATTGTTTATTGTATTTTGGTTGTTTGAAATGCAGGTATTTCTTTAATTCTGTTAAAACCCAATTAAAATCCACAGTCTTAAAATGTTACCTCCTCTTCAATTCCTTCCAGATTTCTTTCAAATGTATACATGTAATATGATCACTTGGGACTATGTTACTTTTTTCCTTCCCCAAAACAGTATCCCCTGTGCACTGCCATGTATCTTATTACTCAGCGTAGNATCCACAGTCTTAAAATGTTACGTCCTCTTCAATTCCTTCCAGATTTCTTTCAAGTGTATACATGTAATATGATCACTTGGGACTATGTTACTTTTTTCTTTCCCCAAAACAGTGTCCCCTGTGCACTGCCATGTATCTTATTACTCAGCGTAGACCTCAATACAAAATACTGGTTGGAAAATGAACCCTCGATATTAATTTGTTGAAATAAATTAAGCCATAGACAGATGGCTTTGTTCATTCAGATTTATGCACTCTGCATTTTCATGGATTATACATCAAGACCCTCTAAATCATTTTCCTGTACCAACTTCAAACTGCATCATTTTAGGAAGAACATTTCGATCCATCCAACTTTACCAACTAGCCAGCAGCTCAGTTTACATGCAGCCCCACTTCTGCTCGTATAGCAATATCCATTTGTGGAAATATTTTCATATTTTATTCACTTTGCCTTTATCACTTTACACAAATGGATAGAACAGATAAAAATGAAATTTCTGAGGCTGGTGAGGAGAAGCTTCTGTTTCATAAACTCAATACAGTTAAGGCAAAATGGAGATAACTAGGCTTGCGTCAACTTTAGTTTCTGTTAGGCACTGTGTCCTTAAGCCTAATCAACTGTATGTTCAATTCCAAAGGAAGAGGATTAAACTAGCGTGCAAAATGCTAGANCATAAACTCAATACAGTTAAGGCAAGATGGAGATAACTAGGCTTGCGTCAACTTTAGTTTCTGTTAGGCACTGGGTCCTTAAGCCTAATCAACTGTATGTTCAATTCCAAAGGAAGAGGATTAAACTAGCAGTGCAAAATGCTAGAAATAAACCATTAAACAACATGCCTAAAGGGTAAACCACCATTTTGGATTTTGTAATTGGTTTTAGTAAACTGGGAATGGAATACCTATTAGAATTGTAAATCTTTTGTTTGGCTTTTGAATATTATTCATAATATGAAGGTTGAAGATTGCTTGATATTTTAATCCTTTTTATAAAACAACAAATTGAACTGATGAAAACTTTAAGTTGCCAAAAGTTGAAGGTATAAAGAATACGTTACATCCTCAAATTCTACTTCCCCTCATATTATTCTAAGTATCATCTTTAACAATTGTATATAGAATTTTTTAGTTAGTAACACTGTTTTGTAAACCATTTACCTCTGTTCTAAGTGCATCTTAATTAGACATAGACAAATAAATAAAACCCAGAAAGCTTTAATTTAATACAGATTATAAACATTAACTCAAATGTCATTTGCTTTTTACAATATATGGTTATTATCAATAAATTCAGTATCTGTGTATTTCTGCAGCATCTTTTTTATTAATATGCACATCCTAATAAAGAATTCTGGACAGTCTTTGTAAGAGAAGTTGGATTTCATTCATAGATCTTGCTATTCAAAAGCGTGTATTATCTAAACTTGTAATATGGGAGGTAGTTGTTTTATGGGATACTAGTGTTTCGTATATTTTAATGTGGATGTGAATAACCTGGGAATCTTTTTTGGAGTGTAGATTCTGGTTTTGTAGATCTGGGATGAAGTCTGAGTGAGATTCAGCACTGCTAACAAGTTTTCAGGTGGTGTTGCTGTTGTTGGTAATGATATGGATCATACATCAACAGCTATTCAACAGAGTATCNCTGGGAATCTTTTTTTGAGTGTAGATTCTGATTTTGTAGATCTGGGATGAAGTCTGAGTGAGATTCAGCACTGCTAACAAGTTTTCAGGTGGTGTTGCTGTTGCTGGTAATGATATGGATCATACATCAACAGCTATTCAACAGAGTATCAAATATATAGTCAGAAAATTGGCTTAAAACATTGGAACTATAATTTTCAAGTATAGAAACTAAGATGCACAACCACCCATTTTCCAGCTCTATTGTTATTACTCTAGTCCAGAACACCACACATGCTGTGTGATCTCGCCATTGTTTTCTCTGCATCTGAACTTGCCTCTCTCCAATCCACTCCCACATTACATTAAAACTAATTATTCTTTTTTTTTTAAATACTTTATTCTACGTTACAATACTGTATTGGTTTTGCCATACATTGACATGAATCAGCCACAGGTGTACACGATCTCCCAGTGCCGAAGCCCCCTCCCACCTCCCACCCCACACCATCTCTCTGGATCATCCTAATTATTCTTATTTAAATTTCATTCCTATTTATTTTTTACTGAAGTAAAATGTTGACATACAACATTGTGTTAGTTTCAGGTGTATTGCATAGCTACCCAACAATATCTCTACCCAATTTATATATTTCATGCACTGATGACCACAATAAGTCTAATAACATTTCTGTCACCATACGAATTAGTTACAATATTGTTTACTATATACCTACGCTGTACTTTATGTTTCCCTAACTTATATCTTTTGTAACTGGAAGTTTGTATGTCTTGATCCAGTTCATCTATTTCACCCAACTTCCTACCTCTTTTTCCTCTGCAGATCACCAGATTATTCCTGTATCTAGGAATCTGTTATTGTTTTGTTCATTTATTTATTTGTCTTGTTTTTTAGATTTCACCTGTAAATGAAATTATATAGTATCTGTCTTTGTCTGATTTACTTCACTTTGTATAATATTTTTTAGGTCCATCCATGTTATTGCAGATGGCAAGATTTTATTCTTTTTTTTTATGTCTATGTAATATCCCATTGTCTATTTAGAACACATCTTCCTTATCCATTCATCTATCAGTGGACACATAGATTGTTTCTATTATATCTTCACTTTTGTAAATATGCTTAAGTTCAGTGAATGTAGGGGTGCTTATTTTTTTTAGTTATTGTTTTTGTTTCTTTTAGATAATAGTCAGGAGTGAAATTACTGGATGGATTATATGGTGGTTCTATTTTTAAGTTTTTGAAAAATCTCCACTGTTTTCAATAATGGCTGCATCGATTTACATTTCCACAACAGTTCGTGAGGGTTCCCTTTTCTCCACATTTTTATCAGTACTCCTTATTTGTTGTTTTTTTATGATAGCCATTCTGACCAATGCAAAGTGATAACAGCTCATTGTGGTTTTGATTCACATTTCTCCCATAATTAGTGAGGCTGAGCGTCTCTGTTGTGTCTGTTTACTGTCTCTGTGTCCTCCAGGGAAAAATGTCTATTTAGGTCCTCTGCTCATTGTGTTTAATTGAATTGTTTATGCTTTTTATCTTTAATTGTGTGAGTTACTTAAATACTTTGTTGATGATTTTTATCACTGTGTGAAAACTTTTCAGTTTGATGTAGTCCCGTTTGTTTTTATTTGTTTTTGTCATCCTTGCCAGAATAAACAGACCAAAAAATATTTCTATGATGATGCAAAAGAGATATTTGCTTATATTTTCTTCTAAGAGTTTTATGATTTTAGGTATTACATTATTACATATAATCATTTCATCTATTGAGTTTATTTTTACATGTGTAAGAATAAGTCCACTTTCATTCTTTTTCATGTACCTATCTAGTTTTCTCAACACCATTTTTTGAAGAGATGGTCATCTGTACTGTGTATTCTTGGCTCTTTTGTTATAAATTCATTGACTGTCAAGTGTGGGTTTATTTCTGGACTGTCTCCTGCTTTGTTGATCTATTTGTCTTCTTTTATGCCAATTCCATATAGCTTTGATTACAATAACTTTGTAGTATAGTTTGAAACATGAGATTATGATATTTAATAGCTTTATTTCTTTAACCTATTTTAAGATTGCTATGGATGTTCTTTTTTTTCTAGTTGCAAATAGCCTCCTCATTTTCAGTTCTGTGAAAAATGTCATTGGTACCCAGTAAGAATTGCATTCAACCTTTAGGTTGCTTTGAGTAATATGGGCATCTTAACAATATTAACCATTCCTATCCATGAGCAAGTGTTTATCTTTCCACTTATCTGTGTCATCCTCAAATTTTTTCATCAATATTTTATTGTTTTCAGGATACAAGTCTTTTACTTTATTAAGTTTAATTGCAAGGCATTTTATTCTTTCTATGCAGTTGTCAATGGGATTATGTTCTTACTTTTTTGTTGTTGTTGCTGCTGTCTGATAGTTTGTTAGGATACAAATCCTACCCTATTTCTGTGAATTAATTTTCTGTCCTGAAACTTTGCAGAATTTATTAGTTCTGATCGTTATTTTGGGAATCTCTTTGTTTCTCCTTTTCAATTCTGAATGATAATCTCTCTGAGCAGAGTATCCTAATTTTTTAAGTTTTTTTTGGTTTTGTTTTAATTGCTGCTGTTGTCTTTGTTTGTCAGTTTATTTTTCTTTATCACTTTGAACATAGATATGCCAGTTTATTGTGGCCTGTGAAGTTTCTGTAGAAATATCAGTTTATAGGTTTATGGAGGTCCCTTATATATAACTAATTTTCTCTGGCTGCTTTGAGTTTCTCTCCTTCTTTTTTGAAATTTTAATTCCAGTGTGTCTTGGTGAGAGTTTCTTTGGGTTCATCTTATTTTGGAATCTTGCTGCTTCTTAAACTTGGACGTATTTTCCCTTCCCCAGGTTACAGATGATTTCAGTCATGATTTCTTCAAATAGGTTTTCTGTCTCTTTGATTATTTAACCTCTTTTTGTCAGATATATAATGTGAATGTTAGTCATCTTGATGTTCCAGAGGTCCCTTAAGCTAGCCTATTTTTTTAAATCTTTGTGTTTTTCTTTTTTTTTTACCTTTTCATTTGGGTAATTTCCACTATCCTGTCTTCCAGATTGTTAATCCATTCTCCTAGACCCTCTAATCCACTGTCTGTTGTTGATTACCTCTAACATATTCTTCATTTCAATTGGCATATTCTTCAGATATGATTGAGTTTTCTTTTATATTTCGTTTCTTTCATGTGGTTCTCACTTAATTCTTTATTTCTTCTGAGTTTGTTAAGCATCTCTATGTCTACCACTTTGAGCTCTTTACCTGGTAAACTATTTCCTTTTTTTTTTTCTGAGTTTTTATTTTGCTCTTTTATTCAAGAAGGTTTTATTTCATCTTGTAACTTCATGTTAACACTGTGTTTATTTCTATGTAGTAAGTGTATCAGCTGTGCTTCTGGTCTTTAAAAAAAGGCTTTATGTAGAGTCCCTTTGAGTCCTGTGTTGCAATACTCCTCATCCCCAGAGCCAGATGCTCCA
Organism: Raphicerus campestris; assembly: GCA_006410735.1. NCBI lineage: Eukaryota > Metazoa > Chordata > Mammalia > Artiodactyla > Bovidae > Raphicerus > Raphicerus campestris. The sequence goes on from SJYW01005728.1 coordinate 331,240, forward strand.
GGGGTGTCTCCTGTGTGGGCTGCATGTGCCTCTTTTGTGGCTGGTCCTTTATTGTTGAATGGGTGGGTGAGGCCAGCTGGCTGGTCATCACTGCATGTAGGCCCAAGTTATCCCTGACGTAGGGTTCATTCCTCTGTGTGGGGGACTCTTTGTAGGGGCACCAATGTTGGCCAGTGCCACCTGCTGTGAAGAGCAGGGTGGGAGCTGCTTTGTAGGGGCCAGCCAGTATGGGCAGGTTCAACTGGGCAGGTTCGGCAGGACAATTCTGGGTTGGAGCATGTGATTTTAACTACTTTGATAGAGAATGAGAGAAATGGCATCTTCAAGCACTGGGCCAGCTACATGGAAGAAGAAAAAGTTTTTTGTTTTTTTTTTTTAAAGTGTCCACTAGTGCATCTGTTCTCAGAGAAAATTCTACCAGATCCCTGCCCCTCTGGCACATATATATCTTCAAGTTGGTCAGTGGATCTTCTTGCATGACTCAGGTATTTTTCAATCTGCTGCTTCTGCGCAGAGACCAAGAGCAAGTGAGTCTGTGGAGTAAGTCTGTGCATAAGTCCTTCAAGAGCCTTCTGTTTCCCACAGCCTTCCAGCTCTCCCAGACAAAAGACCTCTTGGTTTTCAAAGCCTAGCATTTGTAAGGGGATTTATCTGCCTGGTGTTGTTTCCTTGGCTTGGTAGCCCAATGTGGGGTTTGACCCCGTGTTCTTCAGCAGGGGCCTCTGTGGTTGTTGAGATATCCCTCCTGCTGGTGGGTCATCACACTGAAGATTTCGGTTCTGACTCTACTGCATCTCTGCCCCTCCAACTGTCATTATGTGGCCCTTACTTTATATTATCAGTTGTAGAAAATCTGTTCTGCTGGTCTTCAGATTATTCTCAGAGATGTTGTTCTATGCAGGATGGCTGTCTCAGTGGGATGAAGTGAGCTCAGAATCTTTATACTCCACCATCTTGACTGGGATTCCAAAGTAATATTTTTTAAAACTCTAATCTGTTCTGCTATCACTGCCTATAATTCTCTTAACAGTTTTGAATGGATGTCCTCAAAGATAAACTTCTAAATGATTAATCGTCATCGTCGTGAAGTCGCTCAGTCGTGTCCGACTCTTTGCAACCCCATGGACTGTAGCCTACCAGGCTCCTCTGTCCACGGGATTTTCCAGGCAATAGTCCTGGAGTGAATTGCCGTTTAGCCCTTTAAATACACAAAGACCTCCTGCCTATGTTTCTTACTTCATCTACTTCTTCATTCCCATTGTTCATTAGGCTTTGTTTATATGGGCATTCCCTTTGGATAAGTGTAATCCCCAGGCCAGCAGAAATATATAACCTGGACATTGTTTAGAAATGCACATGCTCAGATCCCTTCACTGAATCTCCCTCCTACAGGACAGAGACTCTCCTATAAATGCAGGAATGATTAGTTTGGTTTCTTTCTGATTCTCCAACAGTCAGAACGCTATCTGGTACACTGTAGGTTCCCAAAGAAAAAGGTTTGAATGAATGAAAGAATAAATCACTGTAAATTCTGTATTATCCATTTCATTATTTGTTCAAGAGACAAAATATTTCCTCTTAGGTTTATTCACTGATATATATATTTCACTGATATATTTTATTTATATATATATATATATATAAAATATAAATCAGAATGCCTTCTTTAAAGACATTCAAATTTTGAAAGAATTTTCTATCATTCTCTCAATTATGTCTAAGCTATTTGTTTTTACTAAAACAATTACTATTCACAACATTGGTCATTAATTCACTCACATATATAATATTGGATATTTACTAACACCATTGCTTCTACTTGGAATATTTCCTCCTCAATCTGTAGCACTATCTTCTACATATTCTTATAGCTTTTACTGATTGGATCTGAGAGTTATCTCATTCTAGTTTCTATGTTTATGTTTACCTTAAACTTTCATCTTTCAAAGCATTTATGACATTGAAAAATGTGTTTTTTTTTAATTTCAAAAATAATATTTTTATAGTAAATTTTAAAAAATACTTTTAATGTTTTAATTGGAACAAGAAACTAAGTCCCTACTGTAATGATTCACTTTCATGATTACATAAACTTTCAAACCTTTACATATTCTTTAAATTGCAAAAATTGCTGTAGTTTAGATAAATTTATCTGTCAGTTCCAAATTTTGTAGGTAAGATTTTTATGTTAGCCAGTTGATATTGTCCTATTAACATAAAATTTTCCTAATGTATTATAAAAGCATGTATTTAACTAAACGCATTGTGTATCATTTTTAAAAAGTAATGGCACAAATCATTTGGATATAAAATTTTATTGAAATTAGGTAACACAGTAAGTGCTGAGTTCTGTAAGAACATTTGATCTATAGTAGATATCTTGTGTATTCTCTGAGTCACTTTTAGATGTCAAGGGAACATCTAAATGTACACAGATACTTCCTCTTGCTATTGTAGAACCAATTAAATTAATTTGTTGGAAATAACATTGTCTACTGCTCACACTGTGGACTAGATTAGATCCTCTCTGAATCTTCTTTGGTTTCACTCTGTAATGTATAGCACTTTGAATTTTAGTGGTAAGAACTGCAGTTTTTCTTTGCTTATGTAGAGATGGATAATGAGTACTCCCAAGTTACAGAGCTTATTCAGAAACCTGAATATACTTTGGGAGGCTCCTGCTTAACATTCCTGACACTTTAGTATCATTTAGGATAGGAAGAACTTGAAAGAATATAAAGATTATTTTGCATTACGTGTATAGCTCTAACATAGAGAATTTTTCCAGAGTCCCATCAGGGAGAAGAAATTTCTATGTGGAGACAAGATAGTACATAATAGGAAAAGGAACTGTAATATGATGAAAGAACTTAACTGGTTTGTGTTATATAATATACACATATATAATACTATGTGTTATAATGCCAAACTCATCATTTCACAGGGTGAACATTTATCAGGGTTCCTCTAAAACCCACACCATACAGGTCTAGCACTGACGTTTATACAGTTCCTTGTATGAAATCGATAGCTTGTGGTAAGCTGCTGTGTATACCACAGGGAGCTCAGCTCAGCGATCTGTGATTACCCAGAGTGGTGGAATGGGGGAGTGTAGAATAGGGGGACTGGGAGGGGGGCTCAAGAAGGAGAGGAATCTATGTATACAGATGACTGGTTCACAATGTTGTACAGTAGAAAGCCACACAACATTGGAAAGCAATTATATTCTAACAAGAAAATAAAACAGGTCTTAGGTTTCTTAGAATGCTAAGCTGCTGCTAATTTGCTTCAGTTGTGTCCTACTCTGTGCGACCATATGGACAGCAGCCCACAAGGCTCTGCCGTCCTTGGGATTCTCCAGGCAAGAACACTGGAGTGGGTTGCCATTTCCTTCTCCAATGCATGAAAGTGAAAAGCAAAAGTGAAGTCACTCAGTCCTTAGTGACCCCATGGACTGTAGCCTACCAGGCTCCTTCGTCCATGGGATTTTCCAGGCAAGAGTACTGGAGTGGGGTGCCATTGCCTTCTCCTTCTTAGAATATACGCATATATTTTTAAAGAAACATTTATGTGTTTATCAGAATACAAGTATACACATATATATGTTAATTAAAATATTTAATATATCTACATTCTAAAGTGCATATATGTTTAAATAATACATACGAGGTTTCA
>SJYW01005728.1:337702-355373 GCA_006410735.1 Raphicerus campestris
ATATACACAATGGAGTATTACTCAGCCCTTAAAAAGAATAAGTTTGACTCAGTTCTAATGAGATGGATGAAACTGGAGCCGATTATACAGAGTGAAGTAAGCCAGAAAGAAAAACACCAATACAGTATACTGACACATATATATGGAATTTTAAAAGATAGTAATGATGACCGTGTATGTGAGACAACAAAAGAGACATAGAGGTATAGAACAGACTTTTGGACTCTATGGGAGAGGGAGAGAGTGGGATGATTTCGGAGAATGGCATTGAAACATATATACTATCATATAAGAAATGAAGCACCAGTCTATGTTCAATACAGGATACAGGATGCTTGGGGCTTGTGCACAGGATGATCCAGAGAGATGATATGGGGTGGGAGGTGGGAGGGGGCTTTGGCATTAGGAGATCGTGTGCACCTGTGGCTGTTTGATGTCAGTGTATGGCAAAACTAATACAGTATTGTAACATAGAATAAAGCAAAAAAAATTCAAAAAATTAAAANATGGGGTGGGAGGTGGGAGGGGGCTTTGGCATTAGGAGATCGTGTGCACCTGTGGCTGTTTGATGTCAGTGTATGGCAAAACTAATACAGTATTGTAACATAGAATAAAGCAAAAAAAAATCAAAAAATTAAAAAAAAAATAAAATAGATAACCAACAACAACAACAAAAAAAAAACAGTAATCCAAGTCTATACCCCGACCAGTAATGCTGAAGAAGCTGAATAGTTTTTTGAAGACCTACAAGACCTTTTAGAACTAACACCCAAAAAAGATGTCCTTTTCATATAGGGGAGTGAAATGCAAAAGTAGGAAGTCAAGAAACACCTGGAATAACAAGCAAATTTGACCATGGAGTACAGAATGAAGCAGGCCAAATGCTAATAAGAGTTTTGCCAAGAGAACACCCTGGTCATAGCAAACATCCTCTTCCAACTACACAAGAAAAGATTCTATACATGAACATCACCAGATGGTCAACACTGAAATCAGATTGATTATATTATTTGCAGCCAAGGATGGAGAAGCTCTATACAGATAGGAAAAACAAGAACAGGAGCTGACTGGCTCAGATCATGAACTCCTTATNGGAGCCAATTATACAGAGTGAAGTAAGCCAGAAAGAAAAGCACCAATACAGTATACTGACACATATATATAGAATTTTAAAAGATAGTAATGATGACCGTGTATGTGAGACAACAAAAGAGACATAGAGGTATAGAACAGACTTTTGGACTCTATGGGAGAGGGAGAGAGTGGGATGATTTCGGAGAATGGCATTGAAACATATATACTATCATATAAGAAATGAAGCACCAGTCTATGTTCAATACAGGATACAGGATGCTTGGGGCTTGTGCACAGGATGATCCAGAGAGATGATATGGGGTGGGAGGTGGGAGGGGGCTTTGGCATTAGGAGATCGTGTGCACCTGTGGCTGTTTGATGTCAGTGTATGGCAAAACTAATACAGTATTGTAACATAGAATAAAGCAAAAAAAATTCAAAAAATTAAAAAAAAATAAAATAGATAACCAACAACAACAAAAAAAAAAAAAACAGTAATCCAAGTCTATACCCCGACCAGTAATGCTGAAGAAGCTGAATAGTTTTTTGAAGACCTACAAGACCTTTTAGAACTAACACCCAAAAAAGATGTCCTTTTCATATAGGGGAGTGAAATGCAAAAGTAGGAAGTCAAGAAACACCTGGAATAACAAGCAAATTTGACCATGGAGTACAGAATGAAGCAGGCCAAATGCTAATAAGAGTTTTGCCAAGAGAACACCCTGGTCATAGCAAACATCCTCTTCCAACTACACAAGAAAAGATTCTATACATGAACATCACCAGATGGTCAACACTGAAATCAGATTGATTATATTATTTGCAGCCAAGGATGGAGAAGCTCTATACAGATAGGAAAAACAAGAACAGGAGCTGACTGGCTCAGATCATGAACTCCTTATTGCCAAAACAGACTTAAATTGAAGAAAGTGGGGAAAACCACTAGACCATTCAGGTATGACTAAATCAAATCCCTTATGATTATGCAGTGGAAGTGAGAAATAGATTTAAGGGACAAGATCTGATAGACAGAGTGCCCGATGAATTACAGAGAGAGGTTCATAACATTGTACAGGAGACAGGGATCAAGATCATCCTCAAGAAAAAGAAATGCAAAAAACTAAAATGGCTGTCTGAGGGGGCCTTACAAATAGCTGTGAAAAGAAGGAAAGTGAAAAGAAAAGGAGAAAAGGAAAGATATACCCATTTGAATGCAGAGTTCCAGAGAATAGCAAGGAGAGAGAAGAAAGCCTTCCTCAGTGATCAATGCAAAGAAATAGAGGAAAAACAAGAGAATGTGAAAGGCTAGAGATCTCTTCAAGAATATTAGAGATACCAAGGGAACATTTCATGCAAAGATGGGCTCGATAAAGTACAGAAATGGTATGGATCTAACAGAAACAAAAGATACCAAGAAGAGGTGGCAAGAATACACAGAAGAACTGTACAAAACAGATCTTCACAACTCAGATAATCTCAATGGTGTGATCACTCACCTAAAGCCAGACATCCTGGAATGAAAGTCAAGTGAGTCTTAGGAAGCATCACTACAAACAAAGCTAGTGGAGGTGATGGAAGTCCAGTTGAGCTATTTCAAATCCTAAAAAATGATGCTGTGCCACACTCAGTATGGCAGCAAATTTGGAAAACTCAGCAGTGGCCACAGGACTGGAAAAGGTCCGTTTTCATTCCAATCCCAAAGAAAGGCAATGCCAAAGAATGCTCAAGCTACCGCACAATTGCACTCATCTCACATGCTAGTAATGCTTAAAATTCTCCAAGCCAGGCTTCAGCAATACATGAACCATGAACTTCCAGATGTTCAAGCTGGATTTTAAAAAGTCAAAGGAACCAGAGATCAAATTGCCAAAATCCACTGGATCATGGAAAAAGCAAGAGAATTCCAGAAAAGCATCTATTTCTGCTTTCTTGACTATGCCAAAGCCTTTGACTGTATGGATCACAATAAACTGTGGGAAATTCTGAAAGAGTTGGGAATACCAGACGACCTGACCTGCCTCTTGAGAAACCTGTATGAAGGTCAGGGAACAACAGTTAGAACTGGACATGGAACAACAGACTGGTTCCAAATTGGAAAAGGAGTACATCAAGGCTATATACTGTCACCCTGCTTATTTAACTTCTATGCAGAGTACATCATAGAAATGCTTGGCTGGATGAAGCACAAGCTGGAATCAAATTTGCTGGGAGAAATATCAATAATCTCAAATATGCAAATGACACACCCTTATGACAGAAAGTAAAGAAGAACTAAAGAGCTTCTTGATGAAAGTAAAAGAAGAGAGTAAAGAAGTTGGCTTAAAGCTCAACATTCAGAAAACGAAGATCACGGCATCTCGTCCCATCACTCATGGCAAATAGCTGGGGAAACAGTGGAAACAGTGGGTGACTTTATTTTTGAGGGCTCCAAAATCACTGCAGATGGTGATCACAGCCATGAAATTAAAAGATGTTTACTCCTTGGAAGGAAAGTTATGACCAACCTCGAGAGCATATTAAAAAGCAGAGACATCACTTTGCCAACAAAGGTCTGTCTAGTCAAGGCTATGGTTTTTCCAGTAGTCATGTATGGATGTGAGACTTCTACTATAAAGAAAGCTGAGTGCTGAAGAATTGATGCTTTTGAACTGTGGTGTTGGAGAAGACTCTTGAGAGTCCCTTGGATTGCAAGGAGATCCAACCAATCCATCTTAATGGAGATCAGTCCTGGGTGTTCACTGGAAGGATTGATGTTGAAGTTGAAACTCGAATACTTTGACCACCTGATGCAAAGAGCTGACTCATTTGAAAAGACCCTGATGTTGGGAAAGACTTCGGGCAGGAGGAGAAGGAGATGATAGAGGATGAGATGGTTGGACAGCATCACCAACTCAATGGACATATGTTTGGGTAAACTCCAGGAGTTGGTGATGAACAGGGAGACCTCATGTGCTGTTGTTCATGGGATCAAAGAGTTGGAAACAACTGAGCAACTGAACTGACTGACTGAACAGAATGATGTATTGTTCCAACATCATATGAATAATATATTATGTCTCAATAAGTCATTAAGTTTCATACATGCTTTCTGTTAATTTTTAAGACTTATGGTAAAAGTGCCGAGAAGGCAATGGCAACCCATCTCAGTACTCTTGCCTGGAAAAATCCATGGGCCTGGTAGGCTGCAGTCCATGGGTTGTGAAGAGTCGGACATGACTGAGAGACTTCACTTTCACTTTCATGCACTGGAGAAGGAAATGGCAACCCACTCCAGTGTTCTTGCCTGGGGAATCTCATGGACGGGGGAGCCTGGTGGGCTTCCGTCTATGGGGTCGCACAGAGTCGGACACGACTGAGGTGACTTANTTTCACTTTCATGCACTGGAGAAGGAAATGGCAACCCACTCCAGTGTTCTTGCCTGGGGAATCCCATGGACGGGGGAGCCTGGTGGGCTTCCGTCTATGGGGTCGCACAGAGTCGGACACGACTGAAGTGACTTAGCAGCAGCAGCAGCAGCGTGGTAAAAGTGGAATTTGATTCATGAGCTCTGTTGTTAGGAAAAAAAGTGTAATGCTGTTGTTGTTCCTTATTTTTGTTTTAAAGCATGAGGTAGTGCAATGGTGCTTAGAACTAAAACAAAGTCTTATCACTCTACCAGCTTTTTGATATTGAGCATCTGATATAACATCTTTAGGGATGGGAGTCCAGAACATTAAAATCTTTAAAGGCAAGAGATGAAACCCAAGTAAACTCTCTGGCTGTAAGTACTGGTGAAGAAATTATTAGCTGAATGTCCTTTTGCAACTTAAACATTTTTAAATTTGTCATATGTGATATACTGATTAGAAATACTACATAATTTTTGTGCAGAGGGTATCAAAAATAATTGCAAATGCCTGAATGAAATGGAAACAATGAGTAGTAACAAATTACTGAGCAGAGAAACTGTCACTTTTATCAAAAATAAACTTATTGTAAGTTTCTTAAAGAATACAAATTGAAGATTTAAAATGTCATACTAAATACTCAATGCTTAACTCATATTCCTCTTCATTGTTCAGTTCATTTCAGTTCAGTCACTCAGTCGTGTCTGACTCTTTGTGACCCATGGACTGTAGAACACCAGGCCTCCCTGTCCATTACCCACTCCAGGAGTTTACTCAAACTCATGTCCATTGAGTCAGTGATGCCATCAAACCGTCTCATCCTCTGTCATCCCTTTCTCCCGCCTTCAAGATTTCCCAGCATCAGGGTCTTTTCAAATGAGTCAGTTCATATCAGGTGGCCAAAGTACTGGAATTTAAGCTTCAGCATCAGTCCTTCCAGTGAACATTCACAGCTGATTTCCCTTTAGGATGGGTTGGTTGTATCTCCTTGCAGTCCAAGGGACTCTCAAGAGTCTTCTCCAATATCACAGTTCAAAAGCATCAATTCTGTGTTCAGCTTTCTTTATAGTCTAACTCTCACATCCATACATGACTACTGGAAAAACCATAGCTTTGACTAGATGGACTTTGTTGGCAAAGTAATGTCTCTGCTTTTTTTAATATGCTATCTAGATTGGTCATAACTCTCTTCCAGGAACAAGCATCTTTTAATTCCATGGCTGCAATCACCATCTGCAGTGATTTTGGTGCCCCTCAAAATAAAGTCTGTTACTGTTTCCAATGTTTCTCCATCTACTTGCCATGAAGTGATGGGACTGGATGCCATGATCTTAGTTTTCTGAATGTTGAGTTTTAAGCCAAATTTACACTCTCCTCTTTCACTTTCATAGAGGCTCTTTAGTTCTTCTTCACTTTCTGTCATAAGGGTGGTATCATCTGCATATCTGAGGTTATTGATATTTCTCCCGGTAATCTTGATTACAGCTTGTGCTTCATCCAGCCCAGTGTTTCTCATGATGTAGTCAGCATATAAGTTAAACAGGGTGACNGTGGTACATATACACAATGGAGTATTACTCAGCCCTTAAAAAGAATAAGTTTGACTCAGTTCTAATGAGATGGATGAAACTGGAGCCGATTATACAGAGTGAAGTAAGCCAGAAAGAAAAACACCAATACAGTATACTGACACATATATATAGAATTTTAAAAGATAGTAATGATGACCGTGTATGTGAGACAACAAAAGAGACATAGAGGTATAGAACAGACTTTTGGACTCTATGGGAGAGGGAGAGAGTGGGATGATTTCGGAGAATGGCATTGAAACATATATACTATCATATAAGAAATGAAGCACCAGTCTATGTTCAATACAGGATACAGGATGCTTGGGGCTTGTGCACAGGATGATCCAGAGAGATGATATGGGGTGGGAGGTGGGAGGGGGCTTTGGCATTAGGAGATCGTGTGCACCTGTGGCTGTTTGATGTCAGTGTATGGCAAAACTAATACAGTATTGTAACATAGAATAAAGCAAAAAAAAATCAAAAAATTAAAAAAAAAATAAAATAGATAACCAACAACAACAACAAAAAAAAAACAGTAATCCAAGTCTATACCCCGACCAGTAATGCTGAAGAAGCTGAATAGTTTTTTGAAGACCTACAAGACCTTTTAGAACTAACACCCAAAAAAGATGTCCTTTTCATATAGGGGAGTGAAATGCAAAAGTAGGAAGTCAAGAAACACCTGGAATAACAAGCAAATTTGACCATGGAGTACAGAATGAAGCAGGCCAAATGCTAATAAGAGTTTTGCCAAGAGAACACCCTGGTCATAGCAAACATCCTCTTCCAACTACACAAGAAAAGATTCTATACATGAACATCACCAGATGGTCAACACTGAAATCAGATTGATTATATTATTTGCAGCCAAGGATGGAGAAGCTCTATACAGATAGGAAAAACAAGAACAGGAGCTGACTGGCTCAGATCATGAACTCCTTATTGCCAAAACAGACTTAAATTGAAGAAAGTGGGGAAAACCACTAGACCATTCAGGTATGACTAAATCAAATCCCTTATGATTATGCAGTGGAAGTGAGAAATAGATTTAAGGGACAAGATCTGATAGACAGAGTGCCCGATGAATTACGGAGAGAGGTTCATAACATTGTACAGGAGACAGGGATCAAGATCATCCTCAAGAAAAAGAAATGCAAAAAACTAAAATGGCTGTCTGAGGGGGCCTTACAAATAGCTGTGAAAAGAAGGAAAGTGAAAAGAAAAGGAGAAAAGGAAAGATATACCCATTTGAATGCAGAGTTCCAGAGAATAGCAAGGAGAGAGAAGAAAGCCTTCCTCAGTGATCAATGCAAAGAAATAGAGGAAAAACAAGAGAATGTGAAAGGCTAGAGATCTCTTCAAGAATATTAGAGATACCAAGGGAACATTTCATGCAAAGATGGGCTCGATAAAGTACAGAAATGGTATGGATCTAACAGAAACAAAAGATACCAAGAAGAGGTGGCAAGAATACACAGAAGAACTGTACAAAACAGATCTTCACAACTCAGATAATCTCAATGGTGTGATCACTCACCTAAAGCCAGACATCCTGGAATGAAAGTCAAGTGAGTCTTAGGAAGCATCACTACAAACAAAGCTAGTGGACGTGATGGAAGTCCAGTTGAGCTATTTCAAATCCTAAAAAATGATGCTGTGCCACACTCAGTATGGCAGCAAATTTGGAAAACTCAGCAGTGGCCACAGGACTGGAAAAGGTCCGTTTTCATTCCAATCCCAAAGAAAGGCAATGCCAAAGAATGCTCAAGCTACCGCACAATTGCACTCATCTCACATGCTAGTAATGCTTAAAATTCTCCAAGCCAGGCTTCAGCAATACATGAACCATGAACTTCCAGATGTTCAAGCTGGATTTTAAAAAGTCAAAGGAACCAGAGATCAAATTGCCAAAATCCACTGGATCATGGAAAAAGCAAGAGAATTCCAGAAAAGCATCTATTTCTGCTTTCTTGACTATGCCAAAGCCTTTGACTGTATGGATCACAATAAACTGTGGGAAATTCTGAAAGAGTTGGGAATACCAGACGACCTGACCTGCCTCTTGAGAAACCTGTATGAAGGTCAGGCAGCAACAGTTAGAACTGGACATGGAACAACAGACTGGTTCCAAATTGGAAAAGGAGTACATCAAGGCTATATACTGTCACCCTGCTTATTTAACTTCTATGCAGAGTACATCATAGAAATGCTTGGCTGGATGAAGCACAAGCTGGAATCAAATTTGCTGGGAGAAATATCAATAATCTCAAATATGCAAATGACACACCCTTATGACAGAAAGTAAAGAAGAACTAAAGAGCTTCTTGATGAAAGTAAAAGAAGAGAGTAAAGAAGTTGGCTTAAAGCTCAACATTCAGAAAACGAAGATCACGGCATCTCGTCCCATCACTCATGGCAAATAGCTGGGGAAACAGTGGAAACAGTGGGTGACTTTATTTTTGAGGGCTCCAAAATCACTGCAGATGGTGATCACAGCCATGAAATTAAAAGATGTTTACTCCTTGGAAGGAAAGTTATGACCAACCTCGAGAGCATATTAAAAAGCAGAGACATCACTTTGCCAACAAAGGTCTGTCTAGTCAAGGCTATGGTTTTTCCAGTAGTCATGTATGGATGTGAGACTTCTACTATAAAGAAAGCTGAGTGCTGAAGAATTGATGCTTTTGAACTGTGGTGTTGGAGAAGACTCTTGAGAGTCCCTTGGATTGCAAGGAGATCCAACCAATCCATCTTAATGGAGATCAGTCCTGGGTGTTCACTGGAAGGATTGATGTTGAAGTTGAAACTCGAATACTTTGACCACCTGATGCAAAGAGCTGACTCATTTGAAAAGACCCTGATGTTGGGAAAGACTTCGGGCAGGAGGAGAAGGAGATGATAGAGGATGAGATGGTTGGACAGCATCACCAACTCAATGGACATATGTTTGGGTAAACTCCAGGAGTTGGTGATGAACAGGGAGACCTCATGTGCTGTTGTTCATGGGATCAAAGAGTTGGAAACAACTGAGCAACTGAACTGACTGACTGAACAGAATGATGTATTGTTCCAACATCATATGAATAATATATTATGTCTCAATAAGTCATTAAGTTTCATACATGCTTTCTGTTAATTTTTAAGACTTATGGTAAAAGTGCCGAGAAGGCAATGGCAACCCATCTCAGTACTCTTGCCTGGAAAAATCCATGGGCCTGGTAGGCTGCAGTCCATGGGTTGTGAAGAGTCGGACATGACTGAGAGACTTCACTTTCACTTTCATGCACTGGAGAAGGAAATGGCAACCCACTCCAGTGTTCTTGCCTGGGGAATCTCATGGACGGGGGAGCCTGGTGGGCTTCCGTCTATGGGGTCGCACAGAGTCGGACACGACTGAGGTGACTTAGCAGCAGCAGCAGCGTGGTAAAAGTGGAATTTGATTCATGAGCTCTGTTGTTAGGAAAAAAAGTGTAATGCTGTTGTTGTTCCTTATTTTTGTTTTAAAGCATGAGGTAGTGCAATGGTGCTTAGAACTAAAACAAAGTCTTATCACTCTACCAGCTTTTTGATATTGAGCATCTGATATAACATCTTTAGGGATGGGAGTCCAGAACATTAAAATCTTTAAAGGCAAGAGATGAAACCCAAGTAAACTCTCTGGCTGTAAGTACTGGTGAAGAAATTATTAGCTGAATGTCCTTTTGCAACTTAAACATTTTTAAATTTGTCATATGTGATATACTGATTAGAAATACTACATAATTTTTGTGCAGAGGGTATCAAAAATAATTGCAAATGCCTGAATGAAATGGAAACAATGAGTAGTAACAAATTACTGAGCAGAGAAACTGTCACTTTTATCAAAAATAAACTTATTGTAAGTTTCTTAAAGAATACAAATTGAAGATTTAAAATGTCATACTAAATACTCAATGCTTAACTCATATTCCTCTTCATTGTTCAGTTCATTTCAGTTCAGTCACTCAGTCGTGTCTGACTCTTTGTGACCCATGGACTGTAGAACACCAGGCCTCCCTGTCCATTACCCACTCCAGGAGTTTACTCAAACTCATGTCCATTGAGTCAGTGATGCCATCAAACCGTCTCATCCTCTGTCATCCCTTTCTCCCGCCTTCAAGATTTCCCAGCATCAGGGTCTTTTCAAATGAGTCAGTTCATATCAGGTGGCCAAAGTACTGGAGTTTAAGCTTCAGCATCAGTCCTTCCAGTGAACATTCACAGCTGATTTCCCTTTAGGATGGGTTGGTTGTATCTCCTTGCAGTCCAAGGGACTCTCAAGAGTCTTCTCCAATATCACAGTTCAAAAGCATCAATTCTGTGTTCAGCTTTCTTTATAGTCTAACTCTCACATCCATACATGACTACTGGAAAAACCATAGCTTTGACTAGATGGACTTTGTTGGCAAAGTAATGTCTCTGCTTTTTTTAATATGCTATCTAGATTGGTCATAACTCTCTTCCAGGAACAAGCATCTTTTAATTCCATGGCTGCAATCACCATCTGCAGTGATTTTGGTGCCCCTCAAAATAAAGTCTGTCACTGTTTCCAATGTTTCTCCATCTACTTGCCATGAAGTGATGGGACTGGATGCCATGATCTTAGTTTTCTGAATGTTGAGTTTTAAGCCAAATTTACACTCTCCTCTTTCACTTTCATAGAGGCTCTTTAGTTCTTCTTCACTTTCTGTCATAAGGGTGGTATCATCTGCATATCTGAGATTATTGATATTTCTCCCGGTAATCTTGATTACAGCTTGTGCTTCATCCAGCCCAGTGTTTCTCATGATGTAGTCAGCATATAAGTTAAACAGGGTGACAATATAGAGCCTTGATGTACTCCTTTTCTAATTTGGAACCAGTCTGTTGTTCCATATCCAGTTCTACCTGTTGCTTCCTGATGTGCACACAGATTTCTCAGGAGGCAGATCAGGTGGTCTGGTATGCTTATCTTTTTTACAGTTTTCCTGTCTTCAATTAAAAATTCCAGGAGATCAAACTTCCATTGCCAACATAAAATGGAAGGACTACAGGATACGTAGCTATTATGTTTTCTGGTGACAACTTAGTCTCATGGAAAAGTCTTCATTTTCAGTTTTTCTTTTTTTTTTTTTTTTTTTTAGTTTTCTTTCTTCAAAGAATGTTGACTCCATAGTTTTTTCTCTCTTTTTCCACAAACTATTCTATTAAAATGTTTGAAATTTTAAAAATATTTCTGGGTATTCATGGATTTAAAATTTAATATCCAATTAAACTTACCTTATTGTGGATATAATAAGTGCTTAATATTTTAAATGTGATTTGCTATTTAAATAATTATTATGTGTAGTACAATTCGGTAAGAACATGTTCTTTTCTAGAAGATCTCATTTTTCACTTGTTTAGTAATATAAAATTACCTAATGTCAAAGTAGCATGACAATATTAAATGGAAACATATTTCCAAAATAAATCTCCATCTTTCCTATTTGTAATTTATTTTCACTTAATTCCATAATAAACATTTTTTATGAGTACTTGCCCACTCATGTGTCAAAAGAAAATAACTGAATATCAACTTAATCTTACTTAGTAATGCAAATAAGTCTCTTTGAAAACCTTTCCATAGGAACCATTTAAAACTTGGATTTCCAGCTTTGTTTTTGAAAGAGAAAGCATCTATTTGCAAATGATCATCATTAATCTATATTCTGGGCTAGTGATCAAAAAGCCTCTTGGGTAAGAAATTAATTTATAGGTTTATAAATTTAACTAATAATAAAAATTTCCTGATGGCCTAATTTTTCCTTAAATTTTTCAGCTTCAATGCATAATATTACTTGCTTGTTTTCAGAAATCCTTGGGACATATTCAATCCTGGACTTTTTGTAAGGACAATGGCCAGAACTGTCCCTCAAAAGTTAGAACAGGAGAGAACATTTGTTGTTCTTAATATGAAAGTTGGTGCTATTGAATTGAGTCCACTCTCCTTATTGTGGTGAACAGCAATCTGACCCAGAATGGTTGTTTAAGGGGAAAAGACGATGGACGAGGGGCAGAAGATGGAATGTTGGCAAATATCTACATGTGATGGCAGGTATAATATAAGGACCTAGAAAGCTGATGGAATGAAAAATCCAGAGAACAGCTAAGAACTCAAAATAAAAAAACATTATAGAAATTAACATCCCATGCCATTACAAGTGGAAGAAGATAGAGAATTAAAATTCTGTTAAATATTTAAGTGCTGTTGATTTGTTTTTAAAAGTTTGGAAGTTGTAAAGCCTGATTTTCCTAAGTATTCCCCCTTATTTTGGTAATAGACTCTCAATAATATTTCTTTTGAGGAAACCACCTTTCTTTCATTTTAACTCTTATAACTCTGGTTAAGATGACCTTAGGGAAAAATAGTTTCTTGAACATAAAGATGTGAATTCTAGAATTTAGCCTGAAAAAACTGGGAAAATGGAGTGTTATAATCTTTGATAAAGAGTAGCCACTTAACAGATGGCAGCTGATGTTTAATAATTAGAATCATTTTTTTCTACTCAAATAATGATTTATGAACATAATTGATACTTTTTAGTTTGTGAATTGAAGTTTTGCAACTTTGTTTTTGTTTATCAGCAAGAGGGTAAAGAAACAGAAATAGTATTGTTGCATGAGAAATTCGGTAAAATGCTTTGTATATGTTAAATAATTTAGTATGTAAATGTGCCTTAATTATCATTTGTTAAAAGAAAAAAAAAAAGAGGCAACAGGCCCAAACTGGAGTCACTAGTGCTAAGCTCACATCAGGAAACCAATACTTAGTACCTAAGAAAATTGCATTTCAACCCCTCAGAAATGTAATCTGTAGCCACTTAACTTGGAATCACCCAGTCAGCAACTAAGCAAGGTGATCTGCCCAACAGTCACTTTTATTCTCCTTTGGAAGGCAACCTCACCTAAAGCAGTGTATTGCTTGCTAATAATTTCTCTTTTTAACCCCTCTTTTCACTGTTAAAAACCTTTCTTTTTCTACAGCTCAGTGCTGCTCCTTTCTATTTGCTGGATAAGATGATGCTTATTTCATTAATTGTTTAAGAAAGCCAATTTGATTCTTAAATTACTCAGATGAATTTAGGAAACTGTTATTGGCAGAGTAGGTGAATGTGTGCACATCAACTCTTCCACAATAACCTGCCCTACTTTTCCATTTTGTATCCCATAAACAACTAATTTCCAGCCATTCAGGCATCTCCCTCTCAAAAATGACTTAGTGTTATTCCTATCTATGCGTTTGTACATCCTAAGTCATTTCAGTCGTGTTTGACTCTTCATAACCCCATGTACTGCAGCCCTTCAGGCTTCACTGTTAATGGGATTTCCCAGGCAAAATATTGGAGTGGGTTGCCATTTCTTATGCTGAGGGATCTTCCCAACCCAAGGATTGAATGCAGGGATGTCTCCAGCATCTCCTGCATTGTCAGGCAGATTCTTAACCACTGTGCCACCTGGAAATCCCCTTATTGGCAGGGCACAGTCCCCAGTCCTCAGTTGTTGAGGTCTGGGAGTTCAGGTTTTTCCCCAGCCCAAGGTGCCTCAGGAATTACTGGCAGTGTGCACAGAGGCTTCTCTTAGGTCACAGCAGTAACTCTTGGCTACCGTCATATATTAAAGTGCACATGGTTACTTCATGTAGATAAAGGCTAATTGTTAATGGCAATTTCAGATGTCAAAAAGCTGCAAAGATTGGTGGGCATGGATAAAGCACTTAAGAGGTATTAGAGCTATTGCTACCAAACCCAAAGACACCTATGCTAGGATAAGTTAATTGTGGAATGCATTACATTGACATTAAGTTACCTACCAACTTCAAGAAAATTTCTATGTAGTGGAAATTCTGTACACAGTCCCTTACACAGAGGCACATCCCATTTAGGTATTAGTTTGGCTCATAAGAGACCTAAAGGCTTAGCTGAAAATGTATATAAATATAAATAATAGTAACATAGAATCCATAAACTCCACAGAGTCAAGTATACCACCTTATACCACTACAGTTGTTTAAAAACTGGTCCCACAACCTATAAATACCTATAAAATGGCCAAAATCTTACTAAAGAAAACCAAGGATTTTGCATCCTGAGAGCTTGGCTTGGTAACTGTCAGATTGGGAGACACAAAATATATCTGGTTGGAAAAGTGGGTTTATCAACTATAAATCGACACTTGCCATGGGCACTTGCAATCTACCTCTGTGGCTAAGTCACTTCAGCTGTGACTTTGTGCACCTCCATAGACAGAAGCCCACCCGGCTTCCCCATCCCTGGGATCCATCTACCTCTACAGGGATTAAAGCATGTGCTGCTTCAGCTGCTGACCTTCAACATCGCCTGAAAGGAGTTCAGGATGGAGAGTAGAAATGAGCCACCCTGTGCTTAGGAAAAACTGGCAGGACAGGTCATTAGCTAGATATTTGGGGGAGCTGATTTTATGAGCCCAATTCTTATATCTCCTCATATCTAGAAGAGCACTAAAATCCTTTGTGGTGATGACTGTTCCTTGTGACTAGCAGAAAGCTTCATCAGACTAGCAGAAGATTTCCGGAAAAATACATGCTTGGTTGCATGTATTCCTCCTTCACCAAAATCACATATATACTGACCTTTCCCACTGCCTCTTTGGAGCAGTTTCTCAGAGCTATCTGAGGTGCTGTCTCCTAAACTACAGTCCTCATTTTGCCCCAAATAAAATTTAACTCACAACTCACACATTGTGCTTTTTTTTTTTTTTAAGTCAACAGGTTGCACTCTAATTGTGGCTAAAGATATTCAAGAGGATATTTGAGGGGATCAACCTATAATATCATTTAAGGTACTGAATTATTTCAGGAATTCAAAGCAACTGTCCTTAATTTGCAAAACTTGAAGTCCCACTCTAGAGACAATTCAAAATTCACCTATTCCTTTTACCAATCCCAAAACTTCCCCTGTTTATCTCAAACAGCTGGTAAGTATCAGCCTTTGTTGTTCAGCAGCTTAGTCTGTCTGTCTCTGTGACTCCATGGATTGCAGCCTTAGGAAACCAAAGCTCTTCTGAGAGGAACCTGCATCCCCTTCCTCTGTCTTTAAGGTGTAAATATTCTACAAACTTCTGGGAAACAATTCTTATCAAAAGGAAAGCTAGATCACTAGAAATTTGGCAAATGAAAAATCATATGTCTTCTTCCCAAATATTAGTAGAAAAAGCTTTAACCATCTGGGCAGATAAACTTAATTATTTATTCCAACTGTTTATTTTTATTGCTGTTGTTGTTTTTCCATAGCTAGTGAACTTTACATGTGTCTTTCTTTCTGTATGTGTGTGTTTTAGATGAGTGTTATTTTCTACATTCAGATGATATTGCTAGAAATTAATTTGTAAAAAAGCTCTACTTAAATTTCTAAAACCAAACAATAATTTATATCAATTAAAGAAATAAAAAAGAAGCCAACCCAAATGCTTTTCAACTTCATGTGGTCTAGGACTAATCTTAAGTAAATAAAAGGTAGTTTGAAGTCCTTGGTTTACTTATAACAGGAATGTCTTTAGAGTTATCAACACGGAATGTAATATAAACATACAACTTTTATTCTACCTGATCTAATTTTTAAAAACAAGTAGATTAAAAAGAAGTTAGATAAAAGTTTCTAGGTGAACTTTTAAAATGATTTCTCCTATTTTTTTTGTAATCTGAAACCTTAAAGTTTTGCTAAGGTAAGTTAAGTATTGAGCTAAGTTAAATTCATTAAAAACTCAGATCACTTCCAAATAAAGTACTGAAATGTAATTACTGAACATAGNGCATACAGGTTTCTCAAGAGGCAGGTCAGGTGGTCTGGTATTCCCATCTCTTTCAGAATTTTCCAAAGTTTATTGTGATCTACGCAGTCAAAGACCTGTCTCTTATACACATCTCAAATAAAGTACTGAAATGTAATTACTGAACATAGATTTATATTTGTTTTATTTCTTTTTATAGAAGAATTTAAAATATCTGGGTTTATTAGTAAACATGTTTTGTGATATGCTGAGACTTCCTTATGAAAGGTCACATTTCTAGAAATTATGAGAGATGTTTATAAATCTGCCAAACTACAGAATGCTAATGTGAAATACAGTTCATAACTTCTTACCTCTTAGTTTTCACTAGAAATTAAAAGTTTTAAGGGTTTAAAATTCTAATATATGTAATTGAAACTACTAGAAGTAATATGGGAGAAGGCAATGGCACTCCACTCCAGTACTCTTGCCTGCAAAATCCCATGGATGGAGGAGCCTGGTAGGCAGTCCATGGGGTCGCTAAGGGTCAGACATGACTGAGCGACTTCACTTTCACTTTTCACTTTCATGCATTGGAGAAGGCAATGGCAACCCACTCCAGTACTCTTGCCTGGAGAATCCCAGGGATGAGGGAGCCTGGGGGGCTGCCATCTAGGGGATCGCACAGAGTCGGATACGACTGAAGTGACTTAGCAGTAGCAGTAGCAGAAGTAATAAACAAAAAGGATTTTATATGCACTCAGAACTAGCAAAGATTGAAAAGAATTTAATCAAGTAAATGGTTTTTAATAGGGAAAACAAACTAGTGGGATTTTTTTCTATGCTAAAAAGACAAAGTTTTATGGACTACTGGTCGCTCTTGATATGGCACTCTAAAGGGTTTTTCTTAAAGTAATATCACTTTAAAAAGCAAAGACTCTAATTTTTATCAAAACAGTTGCCCACAATTCACACTGTCATCATCAGATCTCTCGTTACTTAAAACCAAGTCTTCACTTCTAAAAGAACTAATGGTTTTGGTGTTTTATTAATATTCTAATAATTATGCAATTTTCTATATTTGCCTGCAAAGTCTCTAACTTTACTTTGCTTAAATGGGTAACTAAATACTGTTTCACAGTGAATTATTGTTCCATTGAATCAAATGTTTAAAGCCTTTTTCACAAACATCCCCCTAAAATTCAAAGTCTAGGTGTAGTCCCTTGAACTAACTTAGAAATTGTTCATAAGGCTTTAGGAACATAAAAAGATTTGTTTTTCTTTCTATTAAAAGGAAATGTTAAACTAATTAGCTTTATTTGAGTGTTAAATTGCATGGGGAGTATTATCAACGATGATGGAATTTTAAGCCTTCCTTATGTTGTGGCTGTATCAGTTTAGTTCAGTTGCTCAGTCATGTCCAACTCTTTGCGACCCTGTGAATCTCAGCACGCCAAGGCCTCCCCGTCCATCACCATCTCCCAGAGTTCACTCAGACTCAAGTCGATCGAGTCCATGATGCCATCCATCCATCTCATCCTCTGTAGTCCCATTCTCCTCCTGTCCCCAATCCCTCCCAGCATCAGGGTCTTTTCCAGTGAGTCAACTCTTCTCATGAGGTGGCCAAAGTATTGGAATTTAAGCTTCAGCATCAGTCCTTCCAATGAACACCCAAGACTGATCTCCTTTAGAATGGACTGGTTGGATCTCCTTGAAGTCCAAGGGACTCTCAAGAGTCTTCTCCAACACCACAGTTCAAAAGCATAAATTCTTCTGCACTCAGCTTTCTTTATAGTAGAACTCTCACATCCATACATGACTACTGGAAAAACCATAGCCTTGACTAGATGGACCTT
>SJYW01005728.1:365061-403492 GCA_006410735.1 Raphicerus campestris
GTCAAAGGCTTTGGCATAGTCAATAAAGCAGAAATAGATGTTTTTCTGGAACTCTCTTGCTTTTTCCATGATCCAGCAGATGTTGGCAATTTGATCTCTGGTTCCTCTGCCTTTTCTAAAACCAGCTTCAACATCTGGAAGTTCACTGTTCACATACTGCTGAAGCCTGGCTTGGAGAATTTTAAGCATTACTTTACTAGCATGTGAGATGAGTGCAATTGTGCGGTAGTTTGAGCATTCTTTGGCATTGCCTTTCTTTGGGATTGGAATGAAAACTGACCTTTTCCAGTCCTGTGGCCACTGCTGAGTGTCCCACATTTGCTGGCATGTTGAGTGCAGCACTTTCACAGCATCATCTTTCAGGATTTGAAATAGCTCAACTGGAATTCCATCACCTCCACTAGTTTTGTTCGTATTGATGTATAGGTATATGTTATAAATGTTCCAGAAATTATGTGAAATTCCTGAAAATTGATATGCCCTGGTATAATATCATTAATCATAAATCAAGTTTTTATATTGAGATACTGTATATCACACAAATAACCAAATTTCCTTGTCAACTACATTATTATAAACTCCCATCAGATCTTTAATAATGGGCATTTTTAAGTCTTTTGTCATTTAGAGATATCAATTGTTTTACTCTGATGCTTTTGCAAAAGTGTGAATATCTGTAAACCAGACTGGATCCTGATCCATCTTCTTTTTTCACGTATCTGGCTGCAGCTCTCCAAACTAACACTTCCGATTTTCTCTGACTCACCTGAGTGAGCATCAGCAAGAACAAAGATTGCTCTTGAATCTCCTTGGAAGACTATACCAGGTCCTTCTCAATAAACAGATGGCAAACAAGCTTCAGGGGCTCTAGTCATATGTATGTATCATACAGCTAAAAAGAGCTTATTCTAGACAAACATTAAAGACTTCCAAATCAAACCGACAAGCAAGAGAAGTGGCTGGCTGACACTGAGACAGAATTATGCTTCCTCCCAAGACACCAGATCAAGTCTTCATACTTTAATTAAGATGAAACCCTCTTTCTTTCCCATACTCTGGCATTGGCCTAGAAAGAAAATACCATTATTCATATCCTTCAGGCCATAGCTAAGGGGAGGTAACCTTTGGATTTTAGGACAGTGTTTTATTTCAGGCTAGGAGAAAACCTAACCAATCCCTGACTTGAATGTGCAAATACAACAATCCTTGCAATAAATCCATTTCCCCACCTTAAGAAAAGTGGATTGTTCCCTGACGTGACTTACGCCTGAAGTAGTTATTATTCTCTTTGAGTCTATGAATGCCTAGATGAATAGCATCTAACTGGACAATTCCTCTTAGGTTATTTAACGGTGCCCTTAACTTTCCACAAACCAACTAAGACAACTCATTGGTCAACTACCTTAAATTTGTATCATCAAGTTAGAAAGGACTTACCAGGAGGTGTTCATGATTCAGGACTTGCTTCCTTAATTGGGACATACTTCTCTGGTTATGAATAAATGTAAGTAAGAATATGATTGGGGACCTCTCCTGAACTTTGGAAATAATCTAGAATCTGCTATTAAAGCAATAGCTGCTCACTACCACCATCCCAAATCCAATCATCTCTGGTCCAAACTGTTCTTGATAATAGGAAAGCACTTGATTACCTTCTGGCTGAGCAGAGAGGTTCAGGGCTGTGGCCAGCACCAACTGGTACCCCTGGATTAACTCTTCTGGGGAAATTGAAATTCAATTAAATAACAACCCTGAGCAAGTTATACTTGGCTAAAAAGGTGACTCTCTATATGGGGTCTTTCTTCGACTTATTTGATTTTAATTGGTTTGGGTCCTAGAAACCTGAAGAAAATGACCAGTTGAAAAACTGTGAAGCTGAAATAGTTGCCTACGGATATTACAGAGATTAAGCAAAGAACAAACAAACAAAAAATGTGATAACCTGTAAATACCACACAGGATCAACAAAAGCAGTGAGAACTACAGAACAGAGGCAAGGAGTTGCCCTGTGCGAGCGCTCAGTTGCTAAGTCATGCCTGACTCTTTGTGACCCCATCACCTGTAGCCTGCCAGGCTCCTCGGTCCATGAGATTTTGTAGCAAGAATACAGAGTGGGCTGCCATTTCCTCCTCCAGGAGATCTTCCCACCCCAGGGACTGAACCTGCATCTCCTGCATTGGCAGGTAGATTCTTTTCCACTACTGCCACCTGGGAACCAATACTTTACATTTTGATCACATTTTTCTATTAAGCTGAGAGTCTGATAAAAAGGCAGACATTAAAAAAAAAAAAGAAAGAAAGAAAGACCACAGGGTCCAAAGTAGAGTCACTTGTACTAAGCCAATGTCACCAAATCAAGACTTAATAACTAACTTAATTGCAGCTTCAAACCCCCAATTCCAGGAACCTTTAACCAATCACCCAGAATTACCTGGACAGCACTAAGTGAGGTATTCTGCCTAATAATCCTTTCCCTTTCAGAAGCTTGCCTAAGACAATACATTTTTTTGCTAATTATTTTCTTTTACTGTCCCCTTCCCATATTTAAAAACCTTTCCTTTTCTTCTGCTCAGTAGGTAGAGCTTCTTTTGTTTGCTAGCTGGGATGCTGGCCAATTTATGAATTATTTAATAAAGCAAATTTGATCCTTAAATTTACTTGGTTGCATTTTTGTCATTTAACAAGTTAAATAATAAAGAAAATCAGAATAAGAATCAATTTTGTTTCTCCCACATTCATTCACTTATTTACTATCAAAATAAAGGGAGTTTATTTTCTTCTCTTTGCAGAAGCCATTTTTATTATTCTAGAATGCAGTTGTGCAAAATAGTGAGCTTTATGACTTTATTAAAGAAAGGGTTATATTTAACTTTTATAGTATAGCAATCTAAAGGATCCATCTTCCTCACTATTTTACACTTAATATAAACTACTCAATTTCAAAGCAATTCATGATGTAAAAATATTGTTCATTGGAATACATTTCTTCAATTATACTACCAATGTGTTTCACTTCTAAGTAGATTTGCTGCCAGTTGAGAGCCTCTCTTTTGAGTAATCATTGACAAGGGTGCAAAAATACCTTTACTTAACAAACAGTTCTAGAAGGAAAACTACTAAATAAAAATGCTCCAAAATATTTAAAGAACTATCTGATGCTATATATATACTGAAAATATGAATGTTTTCCAACAATGATGAACCGAATAGATTCAAAAGAGTAAACCTAGGGTAGGCTGTAACTTTTCTCTTGAAAGTAAAATGATCTTAGAAGAAATAGCTCTGCTAAGATGAAGTACAGAGTATTAATCATTTTGCTGTAAGGCAATCATACAAAAGATATTTTGTTTCAGAAAGATAGATGTAAACTTTGTACAACAGAGATCATCATCATTCTTGCCAAATTACCTTTTGGAGTCTCTCGACTTCTGTTTGCCTCCACATAATTAAGAGAAAAATTACTGGCACTTGCAGTGAAGTTCAGTTTAGTCGCTCAGTCGTGTCTGAATCCTTGCGACCCCATGAACCGCAGCATGCCAGGCCTCCCTGTCCATCACCAACTCCCGGAGTCCACTCAAACCCATGTCCATTGAGTCGACGATGCCATCCAACCATCTGGCACTTTAATTTACTATTATTTTAAGAATACAAGTTAAAGATGGACTTATTTTGCAAATGCAGAAATTATTGGGCTTTCTTCACCTCTTTTGAAAACACGTTTCAGTGTGAGTTTTCCCAGAATACGCTTACACTGATTACCCCAATCTTAACAGCTTGATGTGCTGTACACTATTAAAACTAAAAACATTTCCAAAACTGCTGCTGCTGCTGCCAAGTCACTTCAGTCGTGTTCGACTCTGTGCAACCCCATAGACGGCAGCCCACCAGGCTCCACCGTCCCCGAGATTCTCCAGGCAAGAACATTGGAGGGGGTTGCCATTTCCCTTCTCCAATGCATGAAAGTGAAAAGTGAAAGGGAAGCCGCTTAGTCGTGTCCGACTCTAAGCAACCCCATGGACTGTAGCCCACCAGGATCCTCCATCCATGGGATTCTCCAGGCAAGAGTACTGGAGTGGGGTTCCATTTCCAAAACTAGATTCTGTCAGATGCTAGTTCTAGAAGACTTAAACAGGTTCACTGCTCAATATAAGATTCTTTGAAGAAATTCATTTGGAAAATAAGCATGCTATATCTTCCTTTGGCATGCATGCATAACACACATTATTATCTTACAGAGCATTAAAATTTCTGAACTTCTTTGAAATTTGTTTCACCCATTTTACATGGAACATTCCATCCCTATCCCATAGCTCTGTTAACATCCTGAGGAAGAATATCCTGCAAAATACTAACAGAGGAAATGCTGGCATAATTATGATGTGAGCAGATACAGATAAGAATAAACTCTGCCAGGGCAACATTCTATGACAGGTGAGAATCTCCTAGATTGTGTCACACTAGGAATTGGAATGCTGACAGTAAGCATTAGATGAGGATCTTTGAATCTAATAATATGTTAAAGAATTATTCAATGTGTGAAAGATAAAGTCGAGAATGACTAAAGTTATAGTATTGAATATATGTGTGTGTAGGGTACAAAATATAATACTAGAATAATACAGACAAAATATAGATAAACCCAACAGGGTATGATACACACTTTAAATTTATTCTTACTTGGGAGTTTAACTCTTTTTCAGGTAGACTGAAAATAAATTATTTCAACTTTTGTCCAGCTGTTCCCTCTTTATACATAAACCCATTAATCATATAAATATATAGTCTTTTAATTTTTCCTTTTGCCCCCTATAATTAGTAGTCTTGTCTCTTTTTGTAAGTCTGTAAGAGTGGTCACTTAATTCTATCAGGATATTCATATCAGTGTCATAAAATCCCACTTATGTTTTTAAAATCATATGTTGGGGCTTTCCTGGTGGTCCAGTGGTTAACAAGCCACGGGTTCAGTCCCTGGTCCGGGAATTTCCCACACGCCGTGATGCACCTAAGCCCATGAGCCGTAATTACTGAAGCCACACGCTGCAAGTGCTGAAGCCCACACACCCAGAGCCCATGCTCTGCAACAAGAGAGAAGCCACAGCAACAGGAAGCCTGCACACCGCAACACAGAGTAGCCCCACTCGCTGCAACTAGAGAAAGCCCGTGTGCAGCAACGAGGACCCACCACAGCCAAAAGATAAAAATAAATAAGTAAATCTGTAACAAATAAATAAATCATATGTCTACACGCACATACACACAGGGAGGAAGAGAGTTATAAAGTTTTATTTTACACAATAATCTATGCATTTTAAGCTTATTAGATGTAGTTTTAAATGACCTGAAATTAAATTTACAGAACTGTTCACAGTAGTTCCACCTAGGGTTGCTAATGGATGAGCACAGGGATATACTGTATTTTGAAATTTTTCTTTTAGCAATCAGCATATATTGTTTTATAATTTGACAGAGAGCCAAAGTAACAATAGAATTTACATTCTCCATCTACAAAAATTGGAAGTACATATAAGGCCATGCNCTGAGCGACTGAACTGAACTGAACTGAAAGCAGATCACACATATTATGCTATACCAGGCAATGAGATATCCAGGAAACACTGTTTTACAAGATTTTTGAGAGCAGCAGCCCCAGGGTTTACTATATCACCAGTTGAGGCCTATGATTCTTAAAAATTTTTCTTAGCACTGTGTTTGCTCAACAGAAATGAGCCACAGAGGTTGGCTAATAAATATTTATTAAGCAACTTTAAAAGGTTTATTTGCAGCATACAATTTGGAAATTAAATATTTCATATATGATTTACTTTACGGTTTTGACTTCCAGAATATCTAGTATATTTATTTGAATAATATCTAATATATTTATCTGAATCTGGCAACATTTATTATATCTATCTCATGAACTTTGTATTGTAGGATATTTTACAAAGGCATTGCTTGTTGTTTGAGAAAATATAAACAAAATAAACTATTCAGTGGCAATCTAATNAGTATATTTATTTGAATAATATCTAATATATTTATCTGAATCTGGCAACATTTATTATATCTATCTCATGAACTTTGTATTGTAGGATATTTTACAAAGGCATTGCTTGTTGTTTGAGAAAATATAAACAAAATAAACTATTCAGTGGCAATCTAATAATTGAAGTCTTCTTTTTCTTTGATGCCTATTTATTTTTTCCATCATACTATGTACTGCATGTGGAATCTTAGTTTCCCGCTGCTGCTGCTGCTAAGTCACTTCAGTCGTGTCCAACCCTGTGTGACCCCATAGACGGCAGCCCACCAGGCGCCCCTGTCCCTGGGGTTCTCCAGGCAAGAACACTGGGGTGGGTTGCTATTTCCTTCTCCCTTAGTTCCATGACCAGGGATCAAACCTGCAGCCCCTGCAGCGGAAGCGCAGATACCTAACCACGGGACTACCAGTCCTGACTTCTATATTGAATGAGCCTTACAAGATTAATTTAGACAGGAAGGACATTGCCAACTAAGGGCCTGTGGTACTCACTCACGCATTCATTCTTCGAAAAACCACACAAAATTCATCAAACGACTTTTATGTTCATGCTGAAACCAGAAGAGGACTACTGACAATATCTGTCTTCAGGTAGCTCCTAATCCAGTAAGGCAGACATGGAAGTTTATGGTGACAAATACCAACACCACCTTCCTCCTCGTCTTCCTTAATAGCTAATTAGCCCTCTATCCATTCCTGCCAAAGTATACACATGATCCTTATCGNAATTCATCAAACGACTTTTATGTTCATGCTGAAACCAGAAGAGGACTACTGACAATATCTGTCTTCAGGTAGCTCCTAATTCAGTAAGGCAGACATGGAAGTTTATGGTGACAAATGCCAAACACCACCTTCCTCCTTGTCTTCCTTAATAGCTAATTAGCCCTCTATCCATTCCTGCCAAAGTATACACATGATCTTTATTGCCTGTGTATACATTATTTTTGGAGAAGGCAATGGCACCCCACTCCAGGACTCTTGCCTGGAAAATCCCATGGACGGGGGAGCCTGGTGGGCTGCAGTCCATGGGGTCGCTACAAGTCGGACGCGACTGAGAGACTTCACTTTCACTTTTCACTTTCATGCATTGGAGAAGGAAATGGCAACCCACTCCAGTGTTCTTGCCTGGAGAATCCCAGGGGCAGGGGAGCCTGGTGGGCTGCCGTCTATGGGGTCGCACAGAGTCGGACACGACTGAAGCGACGTAGCAGCAGTAGCATACATTATTTTAACCTAGGAAAATGTCTTCAGGGTCTAGATCTGATTTATCAGGATTCTGCAAACACCCATAACTCATGTTTCAGGCAACTGCCAGAATATACCTCAACTCATAAATTAAATGTATATATCTAAGTTCTTTTCTTCAAGGTGAAAGAGTTTTGCTTCAGAACAAGAAAAGCTTTCCCTGTATGGTCATAAAAAATACTTTATTAAAAAGATAGTCATTGGCCTCCTATAGTTCCATAGAGTGTTTGTTAATTTGGAAAGAGGGCAAATTTGCAAGTGCTTTGACTCTGTTCTATGGCTGTTTTCTAAAACTTTAGTGACACTTTGCTTTTGATGCACTTTTCTTTTGTTTCCAATATACTCAACTATTGTGTGAGCATGCAGAGAAGTTTGCACTAAGGGTCTGTGCAAGTAGAAACTGCATTTCCAAAGAAGGAGATAGAAGATTTAAGGTGTGCTAGCAGATTGGCTGAAATCATCTTAAAAGAAAAGCAGAGTTATTCTAGGGATCACCTGAGTGTGAAAGACATTAACAAGAGAATTATTTTAAAAATAGATTTTAAAAATGCTATTTGGTAGGTAAATAGCACAGAAAGATGAGATGAAGAATTAAGAAACAAATGGATACCTAGATAACAGAAACAAGTCCGAGAACTGAAGGGAAGAAATAGATAAAATGGTTTGCCGGAGGCAGCTGACAATCTGAATTTGACCAGCAGGGGGAGCAATAGTATCGCAGTTGTCAAATCACAGTTCTTAAAAGGAGAGGTTTCAGATTTATGGTTCTAGCAAGGAGGACACGTTAGTGATTCTTACTTTTGTAATAAACAATCCAGCTACAGGCACCGGGAAGGAGTTTTAATGATCTGTATCTCCTGAAGCACGATCAGCACATCGTCCGCTCTGCACACACTCAATCTGTATCACGTAGAGGTTTGATGAATTTACCTTCGGGCCAGTGTTTTTCCTCCTAAAATTTATAGGTTTGGATTTTCAAAGAAGTCATCCTTCCTTATCTTTGGTTAATTGAGAGGATAAATTTCGGACATAGCTAGAACAAAATGACCAAAGAGTGGAACAGGAAGCAACAGGCGATTTTTCAAAATATCAGAGATGGTTTATTTAGTCCTTTATGAATTTTTTTTAAACTGTTTCAGCTGGCAGACTTGAATGACAACTGGCAGAGTGGGTGAATACATGCACGTTAACTCTTCCATAATAACCTGCTTGACTTTTCTCGACTTTTCCTGTCCCCCATAAACAACTAGTTTCCCAGCCATGCAGGCAACGGCTCTCAAAAGTAACTCAGTGTGTTTATTCCTGTCTGTGCATGTCTGCATGCTAAGTTGCTTCAGTCCTTTCCAACTCTTTGCAACTCTATGGACTGTAGCTCACCAGGTTCCCTCTGTCCATGGGATTTCCCAGGCAAGAATTCTGGAGTGAGTTGCTATGCCCTCCTCCAGGGGATGTTCCAGACCTAGACGCTGAACCTACATCTCCTCTGTCTCCGGCACTGGCAGGGAGGTTGTTTACCACTACTGTCACCTGGGAAGCCCACTCCTATCTATATTCTTTCTCAGAATAGATGATTAGGTTTAGGCTCAATGAATTATACTTTTGTCCCCTAGATCCTTCATAATTTAAGTCTGTAGGCACCAAGAAACCTGCTCATCTTCTTTTTAAGCTACCAAAATATTTATAATAAGTCAGCTCCCCACATGCTCCTGGAAAGACAGAGATGTGGGAGCCCACAGAACATCATAGCTAGGAGGTACCTCTCAGCTAAGCACTCCCCTAAAGTAAAAAGGATTATTGTAATTCAGTCCACTGTGTTAGTTTCAGTAATGCTGAAGAAGCTGAATTTGAACTGTTCTATGAAGACCTAAAAGACCTTCTGGAACTAACATCCAAGAAAGATCTCCTTTTTATTATAGGGGTCTGGAATGCAAATGTAGGATGATACCTGGAAATACAAGGCAAGAGATACCTGGAGATACAAGAGATACCTGGAGTAACAGGCACGTTTGGCCTTGGAGTATAAAATGAAGCAGGGCAAAGGCTAACAGAGCTGTGCTAAAATACCTCATTGGTCACAGCAAACACCCTCTGCCAACAACACAAGAGACAGCTCTACCCATGGACATCACCAAATGGTCAACTTCAAAATCAGACTGATTATATTCTTTGCAGCCAAAGATGGTGAAGCTCTATACAGTCAGCAAAACCAAGATTAGGAGCTGACTGTGGCTCAGATCATGAACTCCTTATTGCCAAATTCAGATTGAAATGGAAAAAAAGTAGAGAAAACCACTGGACCATTCAGGTATGACCTAAATCGAATCCCTTATGATTATACAGAGGGAGTGACAAATGGATTCAAGCAACTAGATGATAGACAGAGTGCCTGAAGAACTATGGATGGAGGTTTATGACATTGTACAGGAGGCAGTGATCAAGACCATCCTTAAGAAAAAGAAATACAAAAAGGTAAAATTATTTTCTGAGGAGGCCTTACAAATAGCTGAGAAAAGAAGAGAAGTGAAAGGCAAAGGAGAAAAGGAAAGATATACCCATTTTAATGCAGAGTTCCAAAGAATAGCAAGAAGAGATAAGAAAGCCTTCCTCAGTGATCAATGCAAAGAAATAGAGGGAAACAATAGAACGGGAAAGACTAGAGATCTCTTCAAGAGAATTAGAGATACCAAGGGAAGATTTCATGCAAAAATAATAAGCACAATAAAGGAGAGAAATGGTATGGACCTAACGCAAGCAGATGATATTAAGAAGAGGTGGCAAGAATATGCAGAACTACACAGGAAAGATCTTCATGCACCAGATAAACATGATGATGTGATTACTCATCTAGAGCCAGACATTCTGGAATGTGAAGTCATGTGAGCATTAGGAAGCATACCTACAAACAAGCATATTGGAGGTGATGGAATTCCAGTTAAGCTATTTCAAATCCTGAAAGATGATGCTGTGAAAGTGTTGCACTCAATATGCTAGCAAATTTGGAAAACTCAGCATTGACCACAGAACTGGAAAAGGTCAGTTTTTATTCCAATCCCAGAGATAGGCAATGCCAAGGAATGTTCAAACTACCACATAATTGCACTTATCTCACATGCTAGCATAGTAATGCTCAAAAATTCTCTTAGTCAGGATTCAACAGTATATGAACTATGAACTTCCAGATGTTCAAGGTGGATTTAGAAAAGGGAGAGGAACCAGAGATCAAATTGTCAATATCTGTGGGATGATTGGAAAAGCAACAGAGTTCCAGAAAAGTGTATATTTCTGCTTTATTGACTATGCCAAAGCCTTGGACTGTGTGGANCCACACAATTGCACTTATCTCACATGCTAGCATAGTAATGCTAAAAAATTCTCTTAGTCAGGATTCAACAGTATATGAACTATGAACTTCCAGATGTTCAAGCTGGATTTAGAAAAGGGAGAGGAACCAGAGATCAAATTGTCAATATCTGTGGAATGATTGGAAAAGCAACAGAGTTCCAGAAAAGTGTATATTTCTGCTTTATTGACTATGCCAAAGCCTTGGACTGTGTGGATCACAACAAACTATGGAAAATTCTTAAAGAGATGGGGAATCCAGACCACCTGACCTGCCTCCTGAGTAATGTGTATGCAGTTCAAGAAGCAACAGTTAGAATTGGACATGGAACAACAGACTGGCTCCAAATTTGGAAAGGAGTACTTCAAGGCTGCATATTGTCACCTAGCTTATTTAACTATATGCAGAGTATATCATGTGAAATGTCAGGCTGGATGAAGCACAAGCTGGACTCAAGACTGCAGGGAGAAATATCAATAATCTCAGATACACAGATGACACCATCCTTGCAACAGAAAGCAAAGAACTAATGAGCCTCTTGATGAATCTGAAAGAGGAGAGTGAAAAAGTTGGCTTAAAAGTCAACTTTCAGAAAACTAAGATCACGGCATCCAGTCCCATCACTTCATGGCAAATAGATGGGGAAACAATGGAAACAGTGAAAGACTATTTTGGGGAGCTACAAAATCACTTTTCATAGATAATTAAAAGACACTTCCACTTTGGAAGAAAAGCTATTACCCACCTAGATAGCATATTAGAAAACGGAGACATTACTTTGCCAACAAAGGTCTGTCTAGTCAAGGCTATGGTTTTTCCGTTAGTCATGTATGGATGTGAGAGTTGGAGTATAAAGAAAAGTTGAGCGCTGAAGAACTGATTCCTTTGAACTGTGGTGTTACAGAAGACTTTTGAGAGTCCCTTGGACTGCAAGAAAATCCAAGCAGTCCACCCTAAAGGAGATCAGTCCTGAATATTCATGGAAGGGCTGATGCTAAAGCTGAAACTCCAATACTTTGGCCACCTGATGGGAAGAACTGACTCACTGGAAAAGGCCCTGATGNCATTGGCCACAGAACTGGAAAAGGTCAGTTTTTATTCCAATCCCAAAGATAGGCAATGCCAAAGAATGTTCAAACTACCACACAATTGCACTTATCTCACATGCTAGCATAGTAATGCTAAAAAATTCTCTTAGTCAGGATTCAACAGTATATGAACTATGAACTTCCAGATGTTCAAGCTGGATTTAGAAAAGGGAGAGGAACCAGAGATCAAATTGTCAATATCTGTGGAATGATTGGAAAAGCAACAGAGTTCCAGAAAAGTGTATATTTCTGCTTTATTGACTATGCCAAAGCCTTGGACTGTGTGGATCACAACAAACTATGGAAAATTCTTAAAGAGATGGGGAATCCAGACCACCTGACCTGCCTCCTGAGTAATGTGTATGCAGTTCAAGAAGCAACAGTTAGAATTGGACATGGAACAACAGACTGGCTCCAAATTTGGAAAGGAGTACTTCAAGGCTGTATATTGTCACCTAGCTTATTTAACTATATGCAGAGTATATCATGTGAAATGCCAGGCTGGATGAAGCACAAGCTGGACTCAAGACTGCAGGGAGAAATATCAATAATCTCAGATACAGAGATGACACCATCCTTGCAACCGAAAGCATAGAACTAATGAGCCTCTTGATGAATCTGAAAGAGGAGAGTGAAAAAGTTGGCTTAAAAGTCAACTTTCAGAAAACTAAGATCACGGCATCCAGTCCCATCACTTCATGGCAAATAGATGGGGAAACAATGGAAACAGTGAAAGACTATTTTGGGGAGCTACAAAATCACTTTTCATAGATAATTAAAAGACACTTACACTTTGGAAGAAAAGCTATTACCCACCTAGATAGCATATTAGAAAGCGGAGACATTACTTTGCCAACAAAGGTCTGTCTAGTCAAGGTTATGGTTTTTCCAGTAGTCATGTATGGATGTGAGAGTTGGAGTATAAAGAAAAGTTGAGCGCCAAAGAACTGATTCCTTTGAACTGTGGTGTTACAGAAGACTTTTGAGAGTCCCTTGGACTGCAAGAAAATCCAAGCAGTCCACCCTAAAGGAGATCAGTCCTGAATATTCATGGAAGGGCTAATGCTAAAGCTGAAACTCCAATACTTTGGCCACCTGATGGGAAGAACTGACTCACTGGAAAAGGCCCTGATGCTGCAAAAGATTGGAGGCAGGAGAAGAGGACGACAGAGATGGCACCACTAGGTCAGTGGACATGAGTGTGAGCAAGCTTCGGGAGTTGCTGATAGACAGGGAAGCCTGGAGTGCTGCAGTCCATGCTGTCACAGAGTCAGACACGACTGAGTGGCTGAACTGAACACTGTGTTAGTTTCCTCAGGTTGTGACAACAAGTTTCCACAAACCGATTGGCTCAAAACAGCAGAAATGTATTCTTTCGCTGCTACAGAAACTGGACATCCAAAGCCAAGTCGTCAGTAGGGCCACATTCCCTCTGAAAACCTCAGAGAAACCCTTCATTGTTTCTTTCTACCTTCATGGTGGTGGCTGGCAATCCTTGGCATTCCTTGGTCTGTAGAAACATGAGCCTAAACTCTGCCTCCTCTTTCCTAGCACTTTCATTTTTTGGTCTATATTTTCTCTTCTTTTTTTTTTTAATAAAGACATTAGTTAGTAAATTTAGGGCCCACTTTCCCTGGTACCTCAGCTGGTGAAGAACTTGCCTGCCAATGCAGGAGTTACTGGAGATGCAGGTTCGACTCCTAGTTCGGGAAGATCTCCTGGAGAAGGAAATGGCAGCCCACTTCAGTATTCTTGCCTGGGAAATCCCATGAAGATAGGAGCCTGGCAGGCTGCAGCCCATGGGGTCCCAAATAGTTCGATAGGACCGAGCATATGTGCACGTAGGGACACACATGCTAAAATCCATTATGACGTTATTTCAACCCTTAACTAATTATATCTGCAAAGAACCTATTTCCAGGTAAGATCTTATTCTGAATTTCTGAGTAGAGATAAATTTGGAGGGGACTATTCAACCTACTACATGTGCATATTAAATGTAAATAAAGATTATTTTTGTTGGTTTAGATTGGAGGAAAAAAGGAGACAAATTAACCAAATATAATTATGTTGAAGATGCTAACAGGGAGAAACAAATATTTTAAAAACAAATAACAAATATGTTCTCATCAAGAGCTTACTTTCTATTTATTAATGGAGTTATAATGAAACTGAAAATAACTGCCATACATATAAACTGAAAAACTTGACTGCCAAGGATCAAATAATTTTGTTTGGGTAAACACATTATAATTGTACCATTCAAATTATGCCTATGAATGGCAACCCACTCCAGCACTCTTGCCTGGAAAATCCCATGGGTGGAGGAGCCTGGTAGGATGCAGTCCATGGGGTCGCTAAGAGTTGGACATGACTGAGCAACTTCACTTTCCATGCATTGGAGAAAGAAATGGCAACCCACTCCAGTGTTCTTGCCTGGAGAATCCCAGGGATGGGGGAGCCTGGCGGGCTGCCGTCTATGGGGTCGCACAGAGTTGGACACAACTGAAGCGACTTAGCAGCAGCAGCAAGATCCAAAGAGAATTGGGGAGGGAAAGGTATAGACTAGCATTCCAGAATAACTACCTATTTGTAGTGCAACACTGGCTAGTATTTACTTTCTCTACTACCCATTTGTAGTGCAACATTGCCTAGTATTTACTTTCTCTGGGACTTTGTTTCCTTATATTAAAACTTGAACAGATAATAATACCTTCAAAAATATCAGGAAATGTGTAGAGGCAAGGGATTAGGAGGGGACACCATCAATGTTAATGTACTTGCCTCCTTTTCTTTCACTTCTTCAAGTATTCATGCTCTTTCTCACCTCATAAACCATATTGTAGGGTGCACAAATATCTGCTGAATTGTTATTTCATAAGATAATAGCACTAGGTGTTTTCAAGCATTGTCATAACAATAATTTATCTTGAAAGGTTACATGGAAATAGATTTTTTAAGAGAGGGAGAAAGTTCAATACTTAGTTGTTTTCCATGTTACCAAACACCCAGCTTACTGAACAGTTCATTTATTTGACAAATATTTATTGAACATCTAAAGCTCTTAGCACAGCACTTGGCATACATTCACTTATTTATTTTTCATGTAGCAAACATGAATTGTGTGATTACTGTCGCCCATTATTATGCTGGACATGGACCCTGCTCTTATGCAGCCCAGTCTGGTCCAGGAAACAGATATCATTAATCAAATAAGCATGTAAAGGTAACACTATAGGCATGATAAGAAATGTTAAAAGAGAATTAAATGTGTTAGAGTAAAATATTTTCACCTAATTAGATGTAGCAGGTTGTTTCCTGAAGAAGTAAAAAATGACCAGAAATCTGAAAGATAATGGCAATTAACTAGGGAAAGAAAATGAAGAAATGATGTTATATGTGGAAGAAACAGATGTAGAAATGTCTATGGTAGAGAAGTCCCTATTGCACCTAAGTTGGACTCTCTAAACCAGAGCAGAAAAAGCAACAGAGAACGTGGTATAATGTGAGGCTAGAGGTAAGAATTGAACTTTGCACACTGGGGTAGGTGAGGTTCGTTAGTTTTGTTTTAAGCCTAAGGTAAGAAGGAAATGTCAACCCACTCCAGTATTCTTTCCTGGAGAATCCTGTGGATGGAGGACTCTGGTGGGCTTCTGTCTATGGGGCCGCACAAGAGTCGGACACGACTGAAGTGACTTAGCATGCAATGGGATGACATTAAAGATTTTTAAGCAAGAGAATAAAATGTTCCAACTTGGCAATGGAAAGATAATTCTTAGTGCATTTGAGTCAGAGCAGGACAATAATAAGTGTAAGTGAACCAATTTGGGAAGCTATTGGAGTAGGTCAAGTAAGCAGCTTGGACCAGAAAGTCATGTATATAGAAGGTGAGAGTCAGAGGACTGGATACAAGAGTAAGTAAAGAGAGCTAACCTGAGTGGCTGTAAGATTTCTCATTTGCTGAACGGGATGGATGACACTGCTACTCACTGAGAAAGGAGCACCGGAAGGGGACCAGGTATTTGGGGGAGCTGAGCATGAACTGAGCAATGTGGACAGTGCAGAAGAAATATCACACAGGCAATTTAGTAAAGGGATCTGGAACTCAGAAGAGAGGTCTAGTCTGTAGTTATTAGTATGATTAAGGGGCTTCCTTGGTGGCTCAGCGGTAAAGAATACTCCTGTCAATGCAGGAGATGCAGGAGACACAGGTTAGATCCCCAGGTCTGGATTATCTTCTAGAGGAAGAAATG
Organism: Raphicerus campestris; assembly: GCA_006410735.1. Classification (NCBI taxonomy): domain Eukaryota; kingdom Metazoa; phylum Chordata; class Mammalia; order Artiodactyla; family Bovidae; genus Raphicerus; species Raphicerus campestris. Next base: position 381,031 of record SJYW01005728.1, read on the forward strand.
GCAATCTACTCCAGTATTCTTGTCTGGAAAATCCCATGGACAGAGGAGCCTGGTGGGCTATAGTCCATAGCTTTTCAAAGAGTTGGACATGACTGAAGCGATTGAGTACTCACACAATCTGATTAAGGTTGCTTGCAGTGACTATACAGAAAGAGAAGAGAGATCATAAGGATTAAAACATACACCTATATGAGACATACTGTGACAGCTCTTTTATGTCTTTTAAATGTCATTTGCCAATAATATGATTTAAAATCTGAAGGAGATTTAGTGTAATAAATTATTAAAACCTAAATCAGTCTTATAAGTAAATCAATAAATAGAAAAAATTTCCCTTTACATTTTTGACTTTTCCAAGGTGGACTAAATCTTGAATCAACTTATTTCAATTCTACATATTCCGTACATACTTACTGAAAGCCCACTCTGCCAGGCATTGGGCTAGGCATAGTCAGTTCCCAGAGGCTATAGTAAGAGATTTCACGAGGTATAACTACAGAGCGGGGGAAGTGTTAGACCACATGTGTTAAGGAACCTATAGTTATATATAGTGTGGAAGTAATTGTGTGATATTTTAATGGGATTTGGCATAAAGGATTAAGGAAGACACTAAGAAGAAGTAATTTTTAAGCTGAACCTTGAAAAATGAATAGAAAGAAGCCAAGTAAACAGGGGAAAGGAAAGATTCCAAGAACATAGAAGAGTATGTTGAAAGGTCCAAAGTCAAGAGCATGATGGTTTCTGAGAAATAAAAGCACTTTGATATGACTAGAGTGGGTGGAAAGCTTCATTTCAAAGAGTGGGGAGAAGCTAAATCATAAATGTCCAAATGAAGTCCTGCTTCTTTCTGAGTTAGTTACTCAGGTGTGTCTAACTCTTTGGAATCACATGGACTGTAGCCCACCAGGATCCTTTGTTCATGGAATTCTCCAGGCAAGAATATTGAGTGGGTTGCCATTCCCTTCTCCAGGTGATCTTCCTGACCTAAGGATCAAACCCTGGTCTCCTGGAATAAAGGCAGATTCTTTACCATCTGAGCCACCAGGGAAGCCCAAAGTCCTGTTTGGCTTCTGTTAAATAGTTGGCAAGAAGAGTCTTCCCAAATCTATAATTGAGGGGATGCATCAGATGAAAATATAAACACCTTAACAATGATACAACAGTCCTGGAAGCATTACACATTGATATAGAGAAAAATGTTTCTCTAATTGAAGACATTGCATCTCATCTTCATGCAGTATCTAAACAATACATTTGTACATCAAAAATCCCTTCTACCCACATGAATATTTGCTTTTCTTCTTTTGAGCTACAACTCTGTTAATCTGTTGATTCATACTTTTAAAATAAGTACTTCCTCCTCAAAGTGAGGTTTTAAAGTGATGAGGACCAACACTCACATGACATTTTAATACTAACCAGGCTTCTTGTGTAAAGTTCTGCACTTATTCTATCTCAACAGCACGGTTCTCGTGAACAATACCAGCCATTATCTGATGTGAAGAGTGACTGGTGATGACAGCTTAGTCTGGAAGACATCCAGCTAACTGAGGTGCAAATAGTACTTGAAAACAGCTGTGCTTAAATGAATTCTTTCTTATATACTGATCAGACATAGCTGAAACCAAATTTCCCAAATGCAGTACATTCTTTTTTCTTTTAAGCAGAGATCAGAAATCTTTCCATCAATTGTAAATTTCTCCAACCTGAGGAACTGATAATTAAATAACTCTACTATTTATCAGAAACATTAAGAAAAATACTTTTAAAGGAAGGAAACAATTGGAAATACATATATGTATATATATATACACACGCACAAACATATATGCTAGTTTCATTGCTGATTTCCCCCTTCCCTAAAATTAAATGAATTCTTCATTCACTATTATAAACTAAATATTTCCTTTGAGTCCAATTAGCATTGCTGAAAGAAAAAGCAAATCAAGGCTCTGTTCAGCATGCATCAATGTAATGGAAAATCAGGTCTTTTATTCTGGCTTTAATAACTGCAGCTTGATTAGAGGCAAAGAAAAGGCTATGAAGGGAGAAGGGGGGAAAGGAGAAGGACTGCCAAATTAGTTCTATAAGAATTCTCAACCTGTCTGCTCTCTGGCTCACTATTCAAATGCTAATTGAGGCTTTTGGTAAACAGAATGGGTAATCACGGAAGACAAAAACAGACAGAGAAAACAAATGAAATATCATACCTTATCCAAAGCAGCATGGCATTTTTCTGATAAGCTTTGCAAGACTTAAAATATTAAGTCCTTTGGTCTTTTTTTTTTCTGGATAGAATATAATTAATATAATAAAATAAATATTACATAATCAAATAAAAAATGACAAAGAACTGCTTTGTTTCAACAATGAAGCCAGTCATGTTATAATTAGATAAGAGGATTTATATTCACAGCTATAAACATGAAAGTACACCATGAGGCTGGATAAAGGCAAGTTTTTAATTCTTAAAAATTAATTACATGGCATTACTCTTATCAGTACACAGAATGCATTAATTATACAATTAATAAAAAGATGAAAGGGTTGTGGGGTTTTTTTTCCTAATTTTTTTTGGCAATTGTAATGCACAAGGGGACATTTGTTTTTATACCCAGAATTGTCCTTCAGGCATTTCTATAATCTTCTTACCAGGCAATGTCAAGACCTTAAACCAGTTAGTAGGAATACTGAATGGAGTGGGTCTTCATGTTAGTGCTTAAACATATTTCGGAAAGGTTGTGGATTTCCATGTAATTGGGATCTAAGGTGTAATAGATTTAATTTGAGGTCCTCTTTAAAAGAACAGCAGGAAAAGGCATCATCAGCAACGTCTAATACCAGTAAGAAGCGACAATGGGCTTCCTTAAGGATGAAAAAGTGGTTATCTTAGTACAGCAGTCATTTCTCCGAGTGCCTAAATCATCAGCATGGCACCAAAAATGCCTTGTGTGTGCTACGACTTTATCCTTGAAACCATCCACAGAAGAAATGTGGTAGTGAAGGGAGCTGGTTCTCAGGAGCAGAGCCACTGGCCAAGTTCATTTTAACAAACTCTGAAGGACTATCCAAATTCTCTTGTTATCTTGCAACTATGTTTTATTAACTATTACTTGGAATAAATGGTCAATCAGCCAAGGCTAGGAAATCTGTTTTTGTTACATAAAAATTGTTGATGTAATGTACAGCGGGACAACACAGTCATATTGGAAAAGTATTTGACTTAGTTGACCTGCCAGCAATATTGTGTGTGCAAAGAACACTCTACAACTTCATCTCACCTGAAAATATGTCTTTCAGCTACTTTAAGACTATGTTGTGAACACTTGAAGAAAATACTGAAATAGTCTTTAAATAATAATAGGCATTTATACTTTTAGAACAAACCTGTAATATCCCCTCTATAATAACAATGACTACTTTGCTATTTGGGATAGAGAAGGCGGAAAGCCCTAAAAACAGAAAATACAAGATCACAATTAATGCTGGTATCTAAGAAGTGAATAAGGAGCAACCCACTCCCTCCTCTCCCGTTATCTCCACCAGTCCCCAGTCTTTGATTTGAATAATTAGTATAAAGTGATATCAAAATGCAGCTTCAACTCCCTTTCCAGGTAAATCTGATTGCAAAGGCGATGATTCCTAAATATTCAGAAATTAAGGATCTACTCTGCATCTCCACTGCTAAACACTTCCATTCTACCTGCCCTCAACCCCAAGCCCCCCACCCACAGACCTACACACATTACAAATACTGTTTGTCTTTCCTATAACCTGTCATCTTGCATCTTGTTGCTTTCTGCTTTTCTGTCCCTAAACATATCAACATTCCAAGGTTAATGATGAGGCACCTTGGAAAAGTGGTGTTTGTTTAGCTTAAGATAATGTTTTAAATGTCTTTTTGTGTGTGGCAGTCTCATTGCTTCTAAAACAAAACCCATCTGCAACTGAACCTGCATTCCATATTAACACCTCAGACACATTGCTGTAGGTTTTTTTTTTTTTTTCTTTTTCTTTTTTGTCATCCTGTCCTGGTTGAAAAATTATATGTGAGACTGGAGGTGGCAAACAATAGAATCAGCTTGATGGGTTCAAGCTTTGAAAATCACATTCCTCCAAGCCTTATTATCAAAGTGATGTGCTGTGGCAGCATGTCCTTCCTAAGTTTCCTGAATTTCTGGTAAATAGACTAAAGGAACTGGGTATTTAGCCAGGGCTCACTTATAATTCTCTTGGAATTATAAATATGGATTTTAGTCATGTTCATGTATGAGGTTTTCAATTCTTATGAGAGTATGTAGCAAAAATTTCCCCTAGATATTAAGAAATTCTTACTTTACAGAGATGCATTTGTTCACAGTATCAAGTAGGGAAGACCTTTTATTTCCAATTATCTGTTTCACAGTTAATCTAAAAGGGGAGAGTAGTTGTCACCAGGGCACATTTGTACCCCCTCCCCTTGCCCCACCCTACTCTGTGTAAGTAGGTAAGTAGGCTGTGGCTCTCTTTGGATAGTGTTGTTGACGTTCAGTAGCTAAGTCATGTCCCACTCTTTGCAACCCCATGGACTGCAACATGCCAGGCTCCACTGTCCTTTGCTATTTCCCAGAGTTTGCTCAAATTCATGTCCACGGGTCAGTAATGCTATTTAACCATCTCATCTTCTCCTGTCCCCTTGTCCTTTTGCCTTCAATCTTTCCCAGCATCAGAGTCTTTTCCAATCAATCAGTTATTTGCATCAAGTGGCCAAAGTATTAGAGCTACAGCATCAGTCCTTTCAATGAATAAAGAAAGAAAAGAAATATCTCAATGAATATTCAGGGTTGATTTCCTTTGGGATTGACTAGATGTCCAAGGGACTCTCCAAGTCTTCTGAGCACCACAGTTTGAACATGATTATCCTTCAGCCTTCATTATGGTCTAGCTCTCATGTCCGTACATGACTACTGGAAAAACCATAGCTTTGACTATTACAGACCTTTGTTGCCAAAGTGCTATCTCTCCTTTTCAATACACTGTCTAGGCTTGTCATAGGTTTCCTTTCAAGGAGCAAATGCCTTTTAATTTCATGGCTGCAGTCAATATCCTCAGTGATTTTGGAGCCCCAAAACACAAAATCTGTCACTATTTAAAAATTTCCCCATCTATCCATCTATTTGCCTTGAAGTGATGGGACCAGATGCCATGAGCTTAATTTTTGAATGTCGAGTTTCAAGCCAGCTTTTTCACGTTCCTCTTTTACTGTCATCAAGAGACTATTTAGTTCCTCTTTACTTTCTGCCATTAGAGTGGTATCCTCTGCATATCTGAAGTTGTTGATATTTCTCCTGGCAATCTTGACTCTAGCTTGTGACCACTGCACCACCTAGGAAGCTCTCGGCCAGTGACATGGGGCCAAAAGAGTCTGTTGCTTTCTTACTGACGCTTTAAGATCCAATGATCAATTCATCTCATTTCCTTTTCCTTGCCAAGTAAATTCCGGGAGTTCATTTAAGATGGAGTGTCCACAGGCTTCGGATTCCCAGCTGGTGCTTCCGGTTAAGAATCTATCTGCCAGTGTCGGAGATGTAAGAGACGTGGATTCAATCCCTGGGTTAGGAAGATCTCCTAGAGAAGGAAATGGCAACCCACTCCACTGTTCTTGCCTGGAAAACCTCATGGACAGAGGAGCCCAGTGGGCTACAGTCCAGGGGCTCACAAAGAGTCAGACACAACAACAACTGAATGTGCCTGTGTGTCCACAAGCTTAGATTTGTGGGTAACTATAGCTCATTGAGATTCTACTGGCCCTGACTGAGAATAAAAACAAAACGAAAGAAAACAAAATCCAGATGCAGTTGGTTGGGTTAACCCACCGAGATTTGAGAACTGCTTGTTTCATAGGGGAACTTGGAATATTCTACCTAATGCCATTAGAGAACAAGCTTATATAGNGTTTCACATAAACTTTTGGAATCACAGTGGAACAAAGGCCAGAAACTAGAACACTTAATACAATTGGCTTGTAAGCTAAGGAAATAAGGGTATTATATGGGGAAAAGGAATGGGAGGACTGAGTGCTAGAAACTCCAGCACTTAGAAGTTGGGAGAATCAGGTGTGATAACCATGGAAGCTGAGGAAAGTAGTGCCAGTGCTGTATGGATGCCTAGGATGCCTAGGAAGGCAAGTGAAGAAGGTGTTTCAAGAAGAGAATGACTGGGACTGCTCTGGTGGTCCCGTGGTAAAGTATCTGCGTTGTAATGCAGGGGGCACAGATTCGATCCTTGGCCAAGGAACTTAGATCCCAGATACCACGGAGCTGCTAAGCCACACACTGCAACTAATGAGCCCGTGTGGCTCCCCACTGAAAGATCCTGCATGATGCAACAAAACTCCTACGTATGGCAAAGAGCCGACTCATTGGAAAAGACCCTGATGCTGGGAAAGATTGAGGGCAGGAGGAGAAGGGGGAGACCAGGGATGAGATGGTTGAATAGCATCACCAGCTCGCTGGACATCAACTTGAGCAAGCTCCGGGAAATGGTGATGGACAGGGAAGCCTGCTGCGCTGCAGTCCATGGGTGGCAAAGAGTTGGACACGACTGAACAACAATGATGACAACTAAGATGCATCATGGCCAATAAATAAACATTTATTTTTTAAAAAAGAAGAGAGGCATCAACTGTACCAACATGTGGAAACATTAATTTACTTTCTAGTATCCAAAAGCTTTCCTTGTTGAAGGAGTGTAAAACAATGAAACTCGTATCTTCTTTCTGGGATCTGGTGCATTATTTACAAGTCATAAGAGGCAGAGTTTTCAGCAGTCTTGTTTTTGCCCACATGTCTTTTACTTTTAAGCCTAATTTCTGACATTTCCCTCTACATAAGATACCATCAAATTGTTCCATTTTAGCCAATTATAATTTGTGGGGAAAGCAGGTTTTAAACCTGTCCCATCATTCATTGCAAGTGAAAGTTTTACAACAAAATTGCTGGTTTAGATAAACAGGAAAGAGCATCCTATCTTATTGGGCTGCTCATAAATGGAAACCTTGTCAACTGATGTGGAAACATTTCATTTTAAAACTTCAGTGTGTTGATAAACACCATCAAAATTATGTAAACTTTGATCTTTATCTAAGTTCCAGGTTGTGAGGCAGAAAATAGTTAATACAATGATGCTTCTAACACCATTTGCTACTTAGCCCTCAGTAATTTCATGCTTTTAGAGGATAGATTGCTGAGCCTTTCTTAGCAAAAGAGACAAAATCTTCTGATATATGGACTGCAGATAATGGCAAAGAAGCCAGCTCTTTTTGTTGTTTTTTTTTTCTATTTAAATAAACATGAGAAATTAAANGCTTTTAGAGGATAGATTGCTGAGCCTTTCTTAGCAAAAGAGACAAAATCTTCTGATATATGGACTGCAGATAATGGCAAAGAAGCCAGCTCTTTTTGTTGTTTTTTTTTTCTATTTAAATAAACATGAGAAATTAAATTTGTCAGAAAAGATTATTTTCTATGTGTTCTAAAACTTGGATCTTTTATGTTCTAAAATATTTCCATTATATTTTCTGCAGTTGATTTCATGACTTCCACAAAAAAAGGTGGGACAAAGAATGCTTTCTACATCAGTGATTAAGTCAGTTTATGATAGTCATCTAGTTTACTACATTCATAAAACCTGGAGCTAAAAGGAATTTTAATTTTGTTTTTAACTTTGTTGATTTCCACTAACACATCATTGTAAATCTTCTTTCCTCAAATATAATTATTCTGTGATTGTGGATTATCAGACCATTCATCTGGTCTTGTTTCTTCTGTGCTATGCCTTTTTATATAGATTATTATATTTTTTTCCTACATAAAACTGCCAAAATTTCTTTGAGATTTCCTCCCTTCTTCCTTTTCTATAACCCTTCAACCATTTAAACAATCTACCTGTTGAGAATTTTTTAACATGCTTTAAAAATATCAAGATTAGGTATTTGTATAATACAAATACTATGAGAGAATAATGCTATATTCTCTTAACATTCAGAACTACAAATAACAGTATAATAAAAAAATGAGCAATTTCCTGCTAGAGAGATCCTTTAAGTAGAATTTGGAGAGAAGGGAAGATATTGAGGACTATTTTTTAAATAGTAAATTATTATAATAAGCCTAAATCCCTAAAGAAACACAAAGTTATGCAAATTTGTTTTTTTATTAAATATCACAAATTTGTTTACTATGTTGTTATAGTTCTGAATGTTTATAGAAATGATTAAATAAGATATAGTTAATTTGTGTTAAAGAATACTGTTCAGTAATTTAAAAGAATCATCCCTCTATGATTTGGCATAAAAGGTTGTTTAAGATACACTGAGCTAAAAACTGCAAGTCAAAAGAAATGAAAATAATTATATTTATCATGCTTATTAATATTTATAGATATATTATTATATTATTGTGTTTATATAATATTTATATATGTATTACACATATTTGCGTGCATGCTAAGTCACTTCAGTCATGTCTGACTCATTGCAACCCTGTTGGACCATAGCCTACCAGGCTTCTCTGTCCATAGTATTCTCCAGGCAAGAATACTGGAGTAGGTTGCCGTGCCCTCCTCCAAGGGATCTTCCTGACCAGGAATTGAACCCATGTAATTCTGATGATCAGGTCAAGTTTGAATAGCCAAGTTTGAGACTAGCTATTCTAGCTTCCTGGCTATTCTTGCAGTTAGTTTTATTGACTCATGCCTTTATTTCCACTTATTATAAAATTGCCATGAAACGTGTTTCTCTATTTGAGTGAGTGAAGTGAGAGTCTTTCAGTCGTGTCCAGCTCTGTGCAACCCCATAGACTATACAGTCCATGAAATTCTCCAGGCCAGAATACTGGAGTGGGTAGCCTTTCCCTTCTGCATGGGATCTTCTCAACCCAAGGATTGAACCCAGGTCTCCTGCATTGCAGGCAGATTCTTTACAAGCTGAGCTATCAGGGAAGCCTGTTGCTCTATTTATTAGAGCAGGTTGCTTTATTTATTATTAAGAATTTGTTTGCAGAATTAGACTGTACCCACTTTACAAGAACTTTTAGAAGATATTCTAAGGAATGGTTTATTGATTCAATACGAATTTATGGCATGTTCGGAGAAGGAAATGGCAACCCAATCCAGTGTTCTTGCCTGGAGAATCCCAGAGATGGCAGAGCCTGGTGGGCTGCCATCTATGGGGTCGCACAGAGTTGGACACGACTGAAGTGACACAGCAGCAGCAGCAGCAGCAGTACTATCTATATATGCCTGGATCTCTTCTACTTGGCAGGAATGCAAAAGTGAATGAATAGAAAAGGTCCCATCTCATGAATAGAATCCCCTTTATAAGTAATTGGTTAGCTGCTGTTGTCTTATGACAAATTCTATATTGTAGTGATTCTCAAATTTGAGATCAGATATCAGATTCATCTAGAGAACTTGTTAATTGAAACATGACTGGCCTTACCCTCAGAAGTTCTGCTTTAGCAAATCTAATTTATTAAGAAAGGTCCAAAAATCTCCAAGTCTAACAAATTCCCAAAAGATGCTGACACTATTGATTGAGGATCACAGTTTTTGAGAACCACTACTAAAAATGCCACCTATTTCCTTTCTTCCATTGGTGGGTACAAAAGTGACATCCAATTCTGGGGTCTTCTCTAATATAAGACTTTGGTATGTTGAATACTGATTTCATAGCTGTTTCACTTTTCCTTCCTTATTCTTATATTCAAAGCATATTTCATCTGGAATTATATATACTTGCTTAAGGATCTAAAACACATTTAGAAAACAGTCTGTTTAGGTATGGAGACAAAGATACAGAGACAAAGAGAAAGAAATTGGAGTTTATAAACACATGCAACAGGACAGCTAAAGTGAGTTTTGACCATATTGACTGCCTTTTGCTTCCTCTGCAAATTATGACCAACTTACCTAGTTACCTGAATGTGTGTGTGTGTGAGTATCTGCTTAGTCATGTCCAGCTGTTTACAACCCCATGGATTGTACCTTCCAGGCTCCTCCAACCATGAAATTTCCCAGGTAAGAATACTGGAGCAGGTTGCCATTTCCTTCTCCAGAGGATCCTCCCAACCCAGGGATCAAACCCTTGTTCTTGTATCTCCTGTATGGCAGGTGGATTCTTTATCACTACACAACCTGGGAAACCCTAGTTACCTGATTGGTTGAGATCAATGAGTTCATATTTACATAAAATTCTTGCAAAATATAAAAATCTATAAAATGTAGGTTACTTAGAGAATTTCTCATCTATCTCTGGACTCCTAGAAGAAAAACATGGAATACCTCTTCTTGGCCAGTTCAGTCACTCAGTCATGTCCAGCTCTTTGCAACCCCATGGACTACAGCACACCGGCTTCCCTGTCCACCACCAACTCCCGGAGCTTGCTCAAATGCATGTCCATTGAGTCGGTGATGCCATCTAACCATCTCATCCTCTGTTAATCACTTCTCCTGCCTTCAATCTTTCCCAGCACCAGGGTCTTTTCCAATGAGTCAATTCTTCGTATCAGATAGCCATAGTATTGGAGTTTCAGCTTTAGCATCAGTCCTTCCAATGAATATCCAGGACTGATTTTCTTTAAGATGGACTGGTTTTACCTCCTTGTAGTCCTAGGAACTCTCAAGAGTCTTCTCCAGCATCAGAGTTCAAAAGCATCAATCCTCCAGTGCTCAGCACTCTTTATGGTCCAACTCTCACATCCATACATTACTACTGGAAAAACCATAGCTTTGATTAGATGGACCTTTGTCTCCATGACCAACCCAAAGAGAATGGCTTCTGAGCATTGAGTGCGTTCAGTTTGACCTCTTCTCTCCAAATGGCTGCACACGCATGGCCTGGGACATGGCACATGCTATTTAGTAAATGCCACCAAGGTGTCTCCCCTATTGGACATATTTCTGAGCCTTTATACCATGGAAAGAAATCAAGTACAGGTCTTACACCTTGAAATTTTTGAAAAACACGTGCCATGTGTTTGTCATCTTTTCAGAAAAGCACTTCTGAAGAGCCCTTTAATGAGTTTCCTAGAGAAAATCTGAAGGAATCGTAATGCAACTAATCATTTCCTACCTTCCCACTGAACCTCTTATTAATTAACATGTTAATGCTCTGTTTGATTTCTTAAATTTAGTTTGAGAGACAGTAAAACAGCTATTTTCAAATTAAATTAAATTAAATTGAGTTGTGAGAAGATTTTCAACTGATATAGGGCTTTTTGTACTTTACTAATTCTTATACGCATTAAGGTAAAAAAAAAATCAATGAGCTTGAAATGAAAGTGTTGATATTATGGTAAGCTACATCTACTCCTGAATAACTTACTCCCTCCATGACATTGTTTTACCAGGTATGTGGCATTAGAAAATGCAAATTCTCATGCTTAAAGGAAGAGAAAGTTTTCCTCAGTTACCATAAATTGTCACCCAAGTATCTGTTTGGGGAATTAGCATAGTCATAAACTGTAAAAATTAAGGTTTGTTTTCCAGTACAGTAGACATCTTTACTGTTAATAGGCTGTAATAATCCTGTGATTTTCAATGGTATATTGCTCTCAGTTCATTTTGCAAATTTCAGGTATAATTAATTATCTTTTATCTTTCTCTAAGGCTTTCCTTTTTTAGAAAAGGGTTTTATTTAGACTACTGTTCTAATGGATTATGAGGAAAAATGTTACAGATAGTATGGGAGAAAAACCAGGGATCAAATTGCCAACATCTGTTGGAGCATAGCAAAGGCTAGAGAATTCCAGAAAGACATCTACTTCTGCTTCATTGACTATGCTAAAATATTTGACTGTGTAGATCACAGAAAACTGGAAATTTGTTAAAGGGAGGAAATACAAGTACACCTTAACTACTTCCTGCGAAGCCTGTATGCCAGTCAAGAAGCAACAGTTAGGACCAGATATGGAAGTACAGACTGGTTCCAAATTGGTAAAGGAATACATCAAGACTGTATACTGTCACCCTACTTACTTAACTTACATGCAGAGTACATCATGTGAGATGCTAGGCTGGATGAAGAACAAACTGGAATCAAGATTGCCAGGAGAAATATCAAAAACCTCAGGTATGGCAGAAAGTGAAGAGGAACTAAAGATCCTCTTGATGAAGGTGAAAGAGGAGAATGAAAAAGCTGGCTTAAAACTCAGCATTCAAAAAATGAAGATCATGGCTTCTGGTCCCATCACCTCATGGCAAATAGATGGGGAAACAATGACAACAGTTAAATACTTTATTTTCTTAGGCTCTAAAATCACTATGGACAGTGACTGCAGACATGAAACTAACGTTTGCTCCTTGGAAGAAGAGCAATGACAAACCCAGGGAGCATTTGAAAAATCAGAGACATTACTTTGTCAACAAAGGTCCATATAGTCAAAGTTATGGTTTTTCCAGTAGTCATGTAAGGATGTGAGACCTGTACAATAAAATAGGCTGAGCACCAAAGAATTGATGCCTTCAAACTGTGGTGTTGGAGGAGACTCTTGAGAGTCCCTTGGACTGCAAGGAAGTCAAGCCAGTCAATCCTAAAGGAAATCAACTCTGAATATTCACTGGAAGGACTGATGCTGAGACCAAGTTCCAATATTTTTGGCCATCTAATGAGAAGAGCGGACTCACTGGAAAAGACCCTGATGGGAAAGATTGAAAGCAAAAGGATAAGGGGACAACAGAGGTTGAGATGGTTAGATAGCATCACCAACTCAATGGACATGAATGTGAACAAACTCTGGGAGATAGTGAAGGACAGAGGAGCCTGGTGTGCTGCAGTTCATAGGATCACAAAGAGTTGCACATGACTGAACAACAAGTCCTTAACATTTTAGCTATCATGCCAATATGGACCAAATGGTTTTCACCTACACTTTATTTATATTGATTTAGATTTTCTAAAATTTTTGATTGCTTTGTGTTGAACTTTCAAATGTCTTCTACCAGCAATGTTTGCAATTATCGTTTTTACATTCCCTCAATTATCCTTTTTTAGTTTATCCTGTGACATCTTGGGTTAATACCAATATTCTACCATGAAATAGGAATTCAGTATGACTGTACCAGAAAATTTTCCAGGCAGCGTTTTGCCCTTGGATGGTGCAAATATTTCTGTGCTTCTCAAACTTGAACACCTGGAGATCATGTTCATCTATTGATCCTGATTCAATAGATCTGGGGTAGAGTTTCCTACCCAGTAGAGCCAGGGTAGGGTTTGAGATTCTGCATTTCCTACAAGTTTTGGGGTGGTGGTGATACCACTTTGAATACCAAGGGTTTAGCTAACACTGATATGCCAAGAATAAATTTGACATGATATCTTTAATAACTGCAAATCTCACAGTTTTCTGGAAAGCAGAGTTTCCTACTCATAATCATTGCCTTAGGTGGGACCCAAGTATGCAGTCAAAACTGAAATATTTCTGTCTTTTTGTGCCTTCCTAAAGCACAATACATTGCTGAGCTGAAAGATATCATAACAGTTTTCAGCGTTTATTGTTGTTAGTTGTAAAATATTTGCAATATTTTCATCTTAGTTTGCCATTTGTCATACATGGCATATGAGATAAAATCTAATTGCCTTTCCTTCAAGAAACTCTATTCAGAATGACTTCAGCTTTGTTCACTTGATATTCCCTGAGTTTTTGCCTCTACCTTGTTCATGCTGTTTCATTTATCTGAAATAGCCACTCTCCTCCAAATACACTCCATTTGTTGAAAAACCTATTAATTCCTTAAGTCTAATCTTGAGCACCATTTTTTCTGTGAAGTCTTTTGAAATCCCCTTAATTAGATGAAATCTCTGATGACTCTAACCGTACTCTATCTCACAACACAGTAATTCATATGCTTGCATTTGCCTTCTTACTAAAATGGTTCTCTGTGTAGAGAGAATACAGCCGTGTCACTTCTTTGACCATAACTTTAGTCATTAAAACAATATATATCAATAGCCTATCATGTGCCAGGTCCTGAGCTCAGTACTGGGGGTTGAGAAGGAGACTTAGCATCTGTCTTCAAGGGGGTCACCACTTCCCAGGATATAAAATAAATATTTAAAGACATAATTATAGAATGATGCATCTCAGTATGAGACACAATGATGGACAAAGAAAGAAATGATCACCTCTGTGTGGACTATGCTGAGTGAGACTTACCAGAGTGGTTAGAGTCAAGTGAGAAGTTTATGAGATGAGTAGGTTTTTTGGCTATACAAATACATCCGAGGCTGTGCTACACTGACTTACCTACTTCTGTTGTCATTTAGTCCCTAAGTCACATGCAACTCTTTTGGGACCCCATGGACTGTAGCCTACCAGGCTCCTATATGGGGTTTCCCAGGCAAGTAGGTTTCTTTCCTTTAGCCAACCTTCTGAATTGATCTAAACGCAACTTATAAAATTGAAACAACTTAAACTNAGTGAGAAGTTTATGAGATGAGTAGGTTTTTTGGCTCTACAAATACATCCGAGGCTGTGCTACACTGACTTACCTACTTCTGTTGTTATTTAGTCCCTAAGTCACATCCAACTCTTTTGGGACCCCATGGACTGTAGCCTACCAGGCTCCTCTATGGGGTTTCCCAGGCAAGTAGGTTTCTTTCCTTTAGCCAACCACCTGAATTGATCTAAACGCAACCTATAAAATTTGAAACAACTTAAACTGTATTTTCCTAATTTTTTTTTTTAATATCAGAATGTCTGATGCATGAGGTTTTCATGGCAAGGATCCCATACCCTAATTCTCCCACCACCAGCAGCCTTTCCATAATAATACAATATATCTTACTTTAAGAGGTGTATGGACCCCTCTTGACCACCACTATTAACTGCTCCTTGGATCCATCTTGGTTGTCCTAAACTCTGTAATGGTAACATTTCCAACAGGAGGAACTGTAACAAGCCATATCAAGCACATATTTGGACCTTGCTAAAGTAGTCCTTTGGACTGCAAGGAGATCTAACCAGTCCATTCTGAAGGAGATCAGCCCTGGGTTTTCTTTGGAAGGAATGATGCTAAAGCAGAAACTCCAGTACTTTGGCCACCTCATGCGAAGAGTTGACTCATTGGAAAATACTTTGATGCTGGGAAGGATTGGGGGCAGGAGGAGAAGGGGACAACCAAGGATGAGATGGCTGGATGGCATCACTGACTCAATGGATGCAAGTCTGAGTGAACTCCGGGAATTGGTGATAGACAGGGAGGCCTGGTGCGCTGTGATTCATGGGGTCGCAAAGAGTCGGACACGACTGAGCAACTGAACTGAACTGAACTGAAAGTAGTCACCTCCTCTTCCAACATATATAATTGCACAAGTTGAGGAAATTTGCGAAGAACCCAAATCCAGTTTGCTGTTACAGGAAGTGCATGCATACATGCATGCATGCTCAGTTATGTCTGACTGTTTGTGACCCCATGGATGGGGGCCTGCCAGTTTCCTCTGTCCATGAAATTTCCTAGGCAGGAATACTGGAGTGGGTTGCCATTTCCTCCTCCAGGGAATCTTTCCAACCCAGGTATTGAACCCATGTCTCCTGCATCTCCTACTTTGGCAGGCAGACTCTTTACCACTGAGCTACCAGGGAGTGAAGACTGCTAGAAACAATTTTCAACCAGGATATAGGCAGTCAAGTATTATCAGAATCACCAGGAGAAATCTCAGCAGGGGCCCAAGGTCAAACCTACNGGTTAGAAGTATGGACTTCCAAATTGGTTTACACATAGAACACAGTTTGGCTCTATCACTTACTAGTTGTATAGCTATAGGAAAGTGAGTTAGCTATTCTGAATCTCAGTTTTCTCATCTATAAAATAATAAAGAGAAAAGAGCAACTACACATTGCATGGATGATATGGATGACTAACAGAAATGCACTTATTTTATAGTCTATGTCTATCATGGTGAAGATAATTACAACTCTGGTGTTTCTAAGGATTTCACCTCTCCACAACAAAGAGTTTCCATACAGTTAAACAGATTGCAGCAATGGATGAACCAAATTAAGTAAGATTACAATAAATTGCATTATGCCCCAAATAAAGCAAAACAACAACCACAAAAAGCTTTTGTGTAAGGGAAGATTAAGATGCAGTATATCAGAGACAATACAGAAGAGTCTGGAACATGTCAGAAACTGTTCAGTATGAATCAACAGAAAAATATAAATCAATGGAAAGATATAACTACCTTTAACTACCTTTATATAAATATCAAAAGTAGTACAAAGCAAAGATCAGACCCATTGTGTTCTTTGATGTCAAAGAAGACTGAAAATCTTTTAGCTGATTCAGGATCCATTTAAGTTGAATCAGACANATGGAAAGATATAACTACCTTTAACTACCTTTATATAAATATCAAAAGTAGTACAAAGCAAAGATCAGACCCATTGTGTTCTTTGATGTCAAAGAAGACTGAAAATCTTTTAGCTGATTCAGGATCCATTTAAGTTGAATCAGACAGAACATATTCACTGGAGAGTAGTCAGGCAAGTAAGGAAATGTGTCATTTGAACAACTACTTAAAGAGCAGTGATAGGGTTGCTCCCAAGTGGGGACTATTATGAAACAGAAGCCTCTGTGAATATGTTTATACGAATCTTTCCATAGATATACTTTTATTTTTCTAGATATATATATTTTCTAGATACATATTTTCATTTTTCATTTTTGATATATTTTTCATTTTCATTTTTCATTTTGTGTAGAATTATTAGGTCGTATGGTAGAGATGTGTTAGCTTCAAAAGTAACTGACAGTTTTCTCACATGGTTGTACCACTTTATACTCTTTTAAAATTGTTTATACATTTATTTCAGTCTCATAGATTTATCATTTTATGTTATACTGGGAGCCAGCATGGGAGATCCCACCCATGACAAGGTCATGCAGGACTCAAGGGAATCCCTGGGCCATCTGACCCATGACAAAGTCATGTGGAAGAGTCCAGATGAACAAGGCCTCAGGACTCGACGGACCCCCTGGATCTGCTCAAGTATCTACCTCCAAACCAGAATCTGAATTTTGATTTCTTGTTTCTCTGCCTTTTCTAAATCCAGCTTGAACATCTGGAAGTTCATGGTTTATGTACTTTTGAAGCCTGGCTTGAGCATTACTTTGCTAGCATGTGAGATGAGTGCAATTGTGCAGTAGTTTGAACATTCTTTGGCATTGCCTTTCTTTGAGATTGGAATGAAAATTGACATTTTCCAGTCTTGTGACCATTGCTGACTTTTCCAAATTTGCTGGCATATTGGGTACAGCACTTTCACAGCATCATCTTTTACAATTTGAAATAGCTCAATTGGAATTCCATCACCTCCACTAGCTATGTTCACAGTAATGCTTTCTAAGGCCCCCTTGACTTTGCATTCAATTATGTCTGGCTCTAGGTGAGTGATCACACCATCATGGTTATCTGGGCCTGGAAGATCTTTTTGACTAGTTCTCCTGGGTATTCGTGCCACCTCTTCTTAGTATTTTCTGCTTCTGTTAGGTCCATACCATTTCCGTCCTTTATTTTACCCATCTTCGCATGAAATTTTGCACATGGTAGTGTGTATATGCCAATGCTACTCTCCCAATTTTTCCCACCCTCCCTTCCTTCAACCCACTGTGTCCATACATCATTCTTTAAGTGTGTGTCTCTATTCCTGCCCTGCAAATAGGTTCATCTCAACCATTTTTCTAGATTCCACATATATGTATTAATACATGATATTTGTTTTTCTCTTTCTGGAATAGCCACTAACACTTTTAAGTGGGGTATAAACAGTCCAGTTTCCCTTAGATTTCACCTGTCACTCCAACTCAAAGTAACTATTTGGTAGCAACTGATACCCTTATGCATAAATTTGCATATTTAGATATAATTGGTGACTGGCACATCCAAGCCTCTTTAATTACTTATAGTACACTATGGCTGACTTACATTTACATTTGAGTAAGTAAAAGAGCTTCAAGGTGTGTGTGAAGACTTTGCTGTTGTTTGGTAAAAATCATCTCATAGATATTTTGGTTTTTCATCTTTGCTGCACTCTCCTTCAGTTGTACAGAGAAGAGGGGTGGACCTCTGTTAGGGAAGATGGGTCTGAAAATAGTGCTGGATATGTCAAATTATGATTGGGAAATCTGAAGATATGTAACAGTTTAGTATTTTATTATTTGCTTAATTTCAATCTAATGATATGAAACATTATTGCAGTGCTGAAGTTCTCTTATCCCTTTCAAGGTGCTTCAATCCCCTGAGGAAAGAACCAAGCAGACAGAATTTTTCAGGCTACAAATACAGAAGAGCTAGTTGGAAGTATGTTCTCTGTCCTTGATGTGAAGATTCTGTCACTTTTAATTCTCCAGCTTGTTTATTTTCCTACTACATAAGAACTGGGGCTTGTTTTTAGCAGCATTGATTAAGTTGTCANCTGGATCTGCTCAAGTATCTACCTCCAAACCAGAATCTGAATTTTGATTTCTTGTTTCTCTGCCTTTTCTAAATCCAGCTTGAACATCTGGAAGTTCATGGTTTATGTACTTTTGAAGCCTGGCTTGAGCATTACTTTGCTAGCATGTGAGATGAGTGCAATTGTGCAGTAGTTTGAACATTCTTTGGCATTGCCTTTCTTTGAGATTGGAATGAAAATTGACATTTTCCAGTCTTGTGACCATTGCTGACTTTTCCAAATTTGCTGGCATATTGGGTACAGCACTTTCACAGCATCATCTTTTACAATTTGAAATAGCTCAATTGGAATTCTGTCACCTCCACTAGCTATGTTCACAGTAATGCTTTCTAAGGCCCCCTTGACTTTGCATTCAATTATGTCTGGCTCTAGGTGAGTGATCACACCATCATGGTTATCTGGGCCTGGAAGATCTTTTTGACTAGTTCTCCTGGGTATTCGTGCCACCTCTTCTTAGTATTTTCTGCTTCTGTTAGGTCCATACCATTTCCGTCCTTTATTTTACCCATCTTCGCATGAAATTTTGCACATGGTAGTGTGTATATGCCAATGCTACTCTCCCAATTTTTCCCACCCTCCCTTCCTTCAACCCACTGTGTCCATACATCATTCTTTAAGTGTGTGTCTCTATTCCTGCCCTGCAAATAGGTTCATCTCAACCATTTTTCTAGATTCCACATATATGTATTAATACATGATATTTGTTTTTCTCTTTCTGGAATAGCCACTAACACTTTTAAGTGGGGTATAAACAGTCCAGTTTCCCTTAGATTTCACCTGTCACTCCAACACAAAGTAACTATTTGGTAGCAACTGATACCCTTATGCATAAATTTGCATATTTAGATATAATTGGTGACTGGCACAATCCAAGCCCCTTTAATTACTTATAGTACACTATGGCTGACTTACATTTACATTTGAGTAAGTAAAAGAGCTTCAAGGTGTGTGTGAAGGCTTTGCTGTTGTTTGGTAAAAATCATGTCATAGATATTTTGGTTTTTCATCTTTGCTGCACTCTCCTTCAGTTGTACAGAGAAGAGGGGTGGACCTCTGTTAGGGAAGATGGGTCTGAAAATAGTGCTGGATATGTCAAATTATGATTGGGAAATCTGAAGATATGTAACAGTTTAGTATTTTATTATTTGCTTAATTTCAATCTAATGATATGAAACATTATTGCAGTGCTGAAGTTCTCTTATCCCTTTCAAGGTGCTTCAATCCCCTGAGGAAAGAACCAAGCAGACAGAATTTTTCAGGCTACAAATACAGAAGAGCTAGTTGGAAGTATGTTCTCTGTCCTTGATGTGAAGATTCTGTCACTTTTAATTCTCCAGCTTGTTTATTTTCCTACTACATAAGAACTGGGGCTTGTTTTTAGCAGCATTGATTAAGTTGTCATTGATTTTTAAGATAGGAAATAGAACTTTCAAATTTCCCACATGAATTTAAAGCAAGTCTGATAGTAACATCAGGATAAAACATTTGTCATGGCAATGACAGAACAGCAAGTATCATTCAAAACCTTTCAAGGCTCACAAAGAGCATGTGGAATCCAAATGTCAGAACATACACGAATAAGTATCAACTTCATTATTTAATCTAAATATGCATCAACATGCTTCTAGTTCCTCAGAATGGATACTTCATTTATTTTCATACATGTTTGTGTTTATTCAAAACTGTCATAAGTGTTTATTTCCTAGCAGTTAATAGAATTTGGTCTTATTACTAATAGTTAAGATTTACTGCACCAGGCATCCTGCTAAACCTCTACAGCACATGCATGTGTACGAGTGTGCTCAGTCACTCAGTCATATTTGACTCGCAATCCCACGGACTGTAGCCCACCAGGCTTCTCTGTCCATAGGATTTCTCAGGCAAGAACACTGGGGTGAGTTGCTATTTCCTCCTCCAGGGGATCTTCCTGACCCAGGGATCAAACCCATTTCTCTTGTATCTTCTACATTGCGGGAGGACTCTTTCATGTTGAGCCCCCAGGAAAGCCCCCTTTATAGCACAGTGTGAATCAATTTTCACAGAACCATTTAGGGCAAGGTTTCTCAAACTTGGCACTATTGACATTTTGGGCCAGATAGTTCTTTAGGAGAAAGGCTGGCCTGTCCTGTGCATTACAGGATGTTGAGCAGCATCTTTGACTTCTACCCATTAGACGCCCACAATAAACCTCTGCCTACAAGTTGTGACAATCATAAATGTTTTAGACATTACAACTGTCCCCTGGGGACAAAAAAGTCCCTGGTTAACAATCATTGTTTTAGCATAAATATTGCTTCTGTCTTGTGACAGAACTCATCCAGGGACTCACAGCCAGCAAGATAAACATCTGGACAGGGACTTAGACATGTTTAGATTGAAAGCCAAGGATTCTTGCACTAACTGATATGCTGTCCAATTGATTCTAAAGACACATGAGCAAAAGTACACCAAGGAAGATATGAGGCTTTTACTGGCCTTTAAGTGGGCTTTCCAGGGGGCGCTAGTGATAAAGAATCTGGCCTGCCAATGGAGGAGATGCAAGAGACGTGGGTTTGATCTCTGGGTCAGGAAGATCCCCTGAAGGAGGAAATGGCACCCCAACCTGGTATTCTTGCTTGGAAAATTCCATGGCCAGAGGAGCCTGGCAGGCTATATAGTCCATGGAGCTCCAAACAATCGACATGGCTGAGCATGAGCACAAGCACAATGCCAGGGTAAAAGCTCATGATAAATGTGACTTAACCATGGCCAATGACTAACATAAATCTTGTCTTGATAAACAGTTCATTCACAAATGAGGTTAGAAATATGTATTCAAATGTGCAAAAAGATGAAAATACATCTTAATATTTCTTAAAGGTTACCTTCTAAACATCCTAGTTCCATTAAAATAGTGGCATCATTGCAGAAATGATTACAAATGCACAAATGTGTTATACAAATGTTAAGCTATTACTTATGGTAGAATTATGTAGTAAGACATACATATATCCAGGGAGTTAAGGATAGGCAAGTCTGATCCACTGCTTTTGTAAACAAAGCTTTAGTGGGACAAATTCATGCTCATAGGGGGCTTCTTTGGTGGCTGGCTCAGTGGTAAGGAATCTGCCTGTTAAGCAGAAAATGTCAGTTCGCCACCTGGGTTGGGAAGATCGCCTGGAGGAGGAAATGGCAACCCACTCCAGTATTCTTGCCTGGGAAATCTCATGAACAAAGGAGCCTTGTGGGCTACAGTCCATGGGGTCACAAAGAGTCGGACACAACTGAGTGACTGAGTGTAAGCATAAGCACGTGCTCATTGGTCTGCTTGCTGCCTGTGGCTACTTTCACGATACAACAACAGAGTTGAGTCACTGTGACAGAAATCACACAGCTTTCAAAACTGAAAAATGTGCTATTTGGCCTTTTATGGAGAAGGTTTGCCAGCCTCAATATAGTATCTCAAGGTAGTCTGGTTTTTATAGGTATATAACAGAAGGTAGTCTACTTGTCTTTGTGCTTTGTATTTTATATTTTTAAATGTATATTCAACTAAAATATGCAATTGTCTTCATATCTGTGAAGCAGAAAAAATAACAGGTTTTCCCCTCTTAAGTTGCTTTAATAGGTAACAGCTTATCAAACCATACTGAAAGCTCAGTATGCCAATTCTGGGCCAATTTTGCCAGGAGCTTTACTTATGCATTATGCTACTTAATTCTTACAACAACACTGTGAGGTGCTTAGTCATATATTTCCTTTTCATGAGGTTGCTGAGACTTAGGCCGGATAACCTTCTCGAGGGCACACAGAATCAGCATGCTGACATATCTGATTGCAAAGCTCATCTTTAGTCACTATGCTATCCTCTGTGCACAGAGTAAAATGTTAATGCAAAATTTAATTTATTTTCTGTACACTTTAAAGATCTAAGCAGATACATTTTTAAGAGTTTATCCAAATTTCTATAATCCTCTTATAAAGTAAGA
>SJYW01005728.1:430373-443908 GCA_006410735.1 Raphicerus campestris
ATGACACCACCCTTATGGCAGAAAGTGAATGGAGCTAAAAGCCTCCTGATGAAAGTGAAACAGGAGAGCAAAAAAGTTGGCTTAAAGCTCAACATTCAGAAAACAAACATCATGGCGTCCGGTCCCATCACTTCATGGGAAATAGATGGGGAAACAGTGTCAGACTTTATTTTGGGGGGCTCCAAAATCACTGCAGATGGTGACTGCAGCCATGAAATTAAAGGACGCTTACTCCTTGGAAGAAAAGTTATGACCAACCTAGATAGCATTTTCAAAAGCAGAGACATTACTTTGCCGACTAAGGTTCATCTAGTCAAGGCTATGGTTTTTTTTGGTCATGTATGAATGTGAGAGTTGGACTGTGAAGAAGGCTGAGCGCCGATGCTTTTGAACTGTGTTGTTGGAGAAGACTCTTGAGAGTCCCTTGGACTGCAAGGAGATCTAACCAGTCCATTCTAAAGGAGATCAGCCCTGGGATTACTTTGGAAGGAATGATGCTCAAGCTGAAACTCCAGTACTTTGGCCACCTCATTCGAAGAGTAGACTCATTGGAAAGGACTCTGATGCTGAGAGGGATTGGGGGTAGGAGGAGAAGGGGACAACAGAGGATGAAATGGCTGGATGGCATCACAGACTCGATAGATGTGAGTCTGTGTGAACTCCAGGAGATGGTGATAAACTGGGAGGCCTGGCGTGCTGAGGTCTGTGTGGTCACAAAGAGTTGGACATGACTGAGCGACTGAAGTGAACTGAACTGAACTAACTGAGGTCCCAACATGACAAAGTAGATCACTTCTCCCCTCTTAAAGCACCCTTCTTCCCCTGGCATTAGGGACACCACATTATAGTAATTTTCCTTCTGCTATTTCTTTGCTGTTTCCTCTTCTGATTTGTCCACTTCTAGNAACTAACTGAGGTCCCAACATGACAAAGTAGATCACTTCTCCCCTCTTAAAGCACCCTTCTTCCCCTGGCATTAGGGACACCACATTATAGTAATTTTCCTTCTGCTATTTCTTTGCTGTTTCCTCTTCTGATTTGTCCACTTCTAGGAGGTGTTTGGAGGAGGCAGTGTCACCCCACTCCAGTACTCTTGCCTGGAAAATCCCATGGACAGAGGAGCCTGGTAGGCTGCAGTCAATGGGGTCAGAAGAATCGGACACAGCTAAGCAACTTCACTTTGACTTTTCACTTCATGCATTGGAGAAGGAAATGGCAACCCACTCCAGTGTTCTTGCCTAGAGAATCCCAGGGATGGGGTCGCACAGAATCGGTCATGACTGCAGCAACTTAGCAGCAACAGCAGGAGGAGATGTTTAAAACTAATTNGTTAGAAATGAGCTCTCAGATGTGGTTGAGAATATAGAAGAGTTGGTAAAAGAATGAAGAACAGATTGGATAAAAAGAGAGGGAAAGATTTTATGGCAAACATTAAACTAAGCTGTTGTCAATTTTATTTTTTCTAAAATTTTTTCTTCTATAACATTTAAAATCAAAACTATCATAACTAAATTGTATAGCACCAATTATACTGTTTATTCATCATTGCATGATTGCAAAATAACATATACATGGGATTTGACCCTGCTCCTTACCATGTATGAGTTTATCTGCATTTCTGTAATATAGGGCAATGAAGTAAGGTAAACAAAGACTCTTTTGACCAGTGAGTCAAAAGTTTTCAGAATATACTAACACCAGGTTCTCAGCCAATAATCTTTAAGATTTTATTTTCTTGGGCTCTAAAATCACTGCAGATAGACTGCAGTCATCAAATTAAAAGATGCTTCTTCCTTGGAAGGAAAGCTATGGGATAAACCTAGACAGCATATTAAAATGCAGGGACATCAGTTTGCCAACAAAGATCCATATAGTAAAATCTATGAGTGTTTCAGTAGTCATATATGGATGTTAGAACAAGGCTATGAAGAAGGCAGAGCATTGAAAACTGATGTTTTCAAACTGTGCTGCTGGAGAAGACTCTTGAGAATCCCTTGGACAGCAAGGAGATCAAACCAATCAGTCCTAAAGAAATCAAACATTAATATTCATTGGAAGGACTGATGCTAAAGCTGAAGGTCCAATACTTTGTTCACCTAATGCAAAAAGCTGACTCATTGGAAAATACTCTGATGCTGGCAAAGACTGAGGGCAGGAGGAGAAGAGGGCAACAGAGGATAAAATGGCTAGATAGCATCACTGACTCAATAGGCATGAATTGGAGGACAGAGGCACCTGGTGTGCTGCAGTCCATGGGGATGCAAAGAGCTGGATATGACTTAGCAACCGAAAAACAACAAATTTTCTTTNGGCAACAGAGGATAAAATGGCTAGAGAGCATCACTGACTCAATAGGCATGAATTGGAGGACAGAGGCGCCTGGCGTGCTGCAGTCCACGGGGACGCAAAGAGCTGGATATGACTTAGCAACAGAAAAACAACAAATTTTCTTTAATAGCTTGCTTTTCACTGGAATACATTTTGTCTCTGCCCTTTAACCTGAAAGAATAATTTCTCAGTCTATAGAATATGTGAAATAATCTACAGAGATGCACAACACTGTATTTTAAAAGATCATTAACTTTCAAAAAGTCAGATATTGACTAAAATGTTCTTTCCCCTTCATTATGACATGAAATTCTCTTATTCAAATGAATTCACCTACAACAAAATAAGTGGCATTATACTAAGCAAGATAATGAAGTTTCTATGTCATTACTTTCATCAGTTAACTTTTGATTATGTACAATAATTAATTTCTGAGCCAAAAATTCCACATATGACAGTAACATAATTTAATCAGGAATACAGCTTATATTGATGAAAAATTATTTATCAGGTTTTAGTAGTTCTGTTTATTAAAATTAATAAACTATTAATAATTTATTTAATAAAAATTTTAAATTTAGTAAAATTCTAAATAATTTTTAGTAAATTATTTAAATTGATTGTTTAATTATTTAATTCAGATATGTTGAGTTATACTTACTAAAATAATTATGAATGTCCATGAAACATCTATATGAAATACCACCCAAGGAGGAAGTTGTAGTACAAGACTTAAAGGAACTTCCCTGGTGGCTCAGTCAACAAAGAATACAACTACAATACAAGAAATCACCTGCAGTGCAGGAGACATGGGTTCAATCAGGGATTAGGAAGATCACCTGGAGAAGGAAATAGCAACCCACTCCAATATTTTGGCCTGAGAAATCCAATGGGCAGAGGAGCCTGGCAGGCTATAGTCCATAGAGTAGCAAGAGTCAGACATGACTTAGTGACTAAACCACCACCACGAGCACAAAGATGGCATTATAACTGTGATCATATTGACATTATAACTTAGAGCAGGTAGGGCATTAAGGATGATGCCATAGTGATTAGTCTAGGGACCAAATAGTTTATATGTGCCTGTTAATGCTTATATCTTCAATATTCATAAAGTCAGAAAAGAAATAACATCCCCCCTATATGAAACTCCATGGATTCTTTTTCAGCTGGAATAAGAAAATGCTAGGAAAGAGAGATTGGTACATAAAGTCAACAAGCAATGAGATTATTAGATCTTCACCTCCTCCCACTTTATGATTGGGCTGGGGATGATTCATAAACATCTTCTAGAAATATCTATTGTCTTAAGTTACACGAGTTTGGTCAAAAAAACAATATTATAATCAGAATCACATTTAGACCTGTNTTTCAGCTGGAATAAGAAAATGCTAGGAAAGAGAGATTGGTACATAAAGTCAACAAGCAATGAGATTATTAGATCTTCACTTCCTCCCACTTTATGATTGGGCTGGGGATGATTCATAAACATCTTCTAGAAATATCTATTGTCTTAAGTTAAACGAGTTTGGTCAAAAAAACAATATTATAATCAGAATCATATTTAGACCTGTGATTAGACCAAGATGCTAAATATTCCAGAGAGATGAAAGAAAGAATGGAAATGAATTTATCTTTAAATATATTAGGAGATAACTTTCAATAAATTACACTCAATAAGAAAGTAAATTAACAAGAGAATAATACATTAGAGATACTAAAAGAAATCCGATTCCAAAAAACTTTACATATGGGGAACATTCTCAACCTTCCTAATGGCGCATGTGCATTTTGCCTTTTTTTTTTAATGACAATGAAGTCAACAAAATAAGACAAATACATGTCTTTCCCATATTATCATATGCTAAATAAGCAAAAATATGTCGAGTCACTTTAAAAATCTAGATGAACAGCTTGGCTCCCTGTCCTCCAAATGTTTACAAATAGAGGAGGATAATCGCTGACACGCTTAAGCTTCACTGTATCTGTTTTTCAAACTGATGTCACCTGAGGACACAGTCTGTCAGGAAAGTATACTTTTCTGAAGTGACCTTTCACAACAGAACTCAGAAAAATCTAGTCAACATCATTAATGCTTGACTTACATGTATAATTATTTCTATTAAAAAACAAATCACTGAGAATTAAATGACCAAGTCCCTGAAAGGCATAAATGAAGACACAAATAACAGAGAAAAGCTAAAGGTAATAACAGCATTTGTGATTTAATGCACTTATTTTCCCTAAACATCCTTGTCCTTCAACCTTTTTTAATTTAATCATTGATCTAGCATTGAGCCCAACCAAAAGCATAATCCTGCCTCATTCAAAAAAATTTTTAAATCACTAAGGGAATAAACTTTCTAGTCCTTTGGCAGTAATATTAGATGCCAAAGAACATGGAAACATATCAAAGTTTTGAGTGAATATAAATTAGAAATCTAGCATTCTATTCATACTAAATCAAATAAGTACAATCAAAACGNCTGAAGTGACCTTTCACAACAGAACTCAGAAAAATCTAGTCAACATCATTAATGCTTGACTTACATGTATAATTATTTCTATTAAAAAACAAATCACTGAGAATTAAATGACCAAGTCCCTGAAAGGCATAAATGAAGACACAAATAACAGAGAAAAGCTAAAGGTAATAACAGCATTTGTGATTTAATGCACTTATTTTCCCTAAACATCCTTGTCCTTCAACCTTTTTTAATTTAATCATTGATCTAGCATTGAGCCCAACCAAAAGCATAATCCTGCCTCATTCAAAAAAATTTTTAAATCACTAAGGGAATAAACTTTCTAGTCCTTTGGCAGTAATATTAGATGCCAAAGAACATGGAAACATATCAAAGTTTTGAGTGAATATAAATTAGAAATCTAGCATTCTATTCATACTAAATCAAACAAGTACAATCAAAATGTCACAAATTTTTTAGCTAGGCAAAAACTCATCAGTTTTCTAAAATATATATATATATTTTTTACATACAATTTCTATATATATGTGTACAAAAGCTTTTCTACTATGTAAAGTGTAATCTTTGAACAGTTCTTTGCAGCTGTGTGAGAGCTCTAGGTTGATGGCAGTGTGTGACATCACTAGTCATTGGAATTCACAAACCAATTAAGATTAGTATCAGTTTATATCCTCATATCTTTAAAGATGCATTCTTTCTCATTTTAAAATAATATCCATCTGGATTGCTGAACATGAAAAATGTCTAAAAAACTTTACTTTTAAGAGCATAAACATATTAGATTTTGTTTTTGAAATCATATTTTTGTTACCTTATTACTTCATAATTTTAGGAGAGAGGAGTAACGAGTTTTCTCTTCTTTTGGAAAGTTCTTGAAAGAAACTAATGGAAATTAAGGCAAGTACTCAATATTAGTTCTGAAGTTGCATGAAAACACTTGAACTCCTTGGTCACTTGAAACTAGATCTAAAAGTTAGCCAGGCTTCTCAGGTGGCATGCTGGTAAAGAATCTGCCTGCCAGTTCAGGAGATGCAAAATACATGAGTTTGATCCCCGGATCAGGAAGATCCCCTGGAGAATGAAATGGCAACCCATTCCAGTACTTTTGCCTGGAAAACTCCACGGGCAGAGGAGCCTGGTGGGCTAGCATCCGTGGAGTCATAAAGAGACACAACTGAACACCACCAGCACCACCACGAAGGTTAGTCAGGGTCCTTCTGCAGATGATTTTACTTCCTGAATAAATGTGCTCTTAGTCACAAACTTTCTAATTTTTAAGTTGAGTATTAATCTACTAATTCTTTTCCCTTGCAGCCTCTTTGCAGTTGTTTAGTTCACATGCATTATGAAGAATAATGAAAGCTTTACACAATATATTTTTTTAACCTGGGAAATTTATATTACTTTACATCGCATTTGATTTTTCAAATAAATTACTGTAGCCATTTGAAAAAAAATTGCAAATACATCATTCGAGTTCACTATATTAATCATGTCTTTTGGTATTCCTTATTTTTATATTTTGTCAATACAAAATTACTTAATGTCATTTCAAGTTCATCCTCTTCCATACACATGTGTACAGAGCTGGGGTAATTCACTTAAGTAGTTCAACATTTCCATTGTTGCAGATGGTAAATGTACAGATTTCTCCCTCAAGGAAAGAAATTCTTTCGCAAAATAATTGCATGTTCTGCTCATTTTTTTTTTCTATTCGCTGATGCTTTTGTATTGTTATTACATCCTGTCAGATTGTAATTAGCATGAAGCCTCCATAGAACATAAATGCATTTGTCCTGCTTTTGTAAAAGCCCCTTTAGCAACTCAAAGCATATAATAATTCTAGATGGTAAAAGAGAGAGGAAATAATAATATAATAGGAATAACTGCAAGATCATGTGCAGCATTAGATCAGTGCATTTTTTTAAATTTTTAAAATTTATTTATTTTAATTGATGCCTAATTACTTTATAATATTGTAGGAGTTTTATACTGTATTGGTGTTTTTCTTTCTGATTTACTTCACTCTGTATACATTGACATGAATCATCCATGAGTGTATATGTATTCCCCATCCTGAACACCTCTCCCACCTCCCTCCCCATCCCATCCCTCAGGGTCATCCAAGTGCACCACCCCTGAGTGCCCTGTCTCATGCATTAAATCTAAACTGGCAATCTATTTCACATATGGTAATATACATGTTTCAATGCTATTCTCTCAATCATCCCACCCTCGCCTTCTCCCACAGAGTCCAAAAGTTTGTTCTTTACATCTGTGTCTCTTTTGCTGTCTGGCATATAGGGTCATTGTTACCATCTTTCTAAATTCCATATATATCCATTAATATACTGTATTGGTGTTTTTCTTTCTGACTTACTTCACTCTGTATAATAGGCTCCAGTTTCACTCAGCTCATTAGAACTGATTCAAATGCTTTCTTTTTAAAAGCTGAGTAATATTCCATTGTGTATATGTACCACAGCTTTCTAATCCATTTGTCTGCTGATGGCCATCTAGGTTACTTCCATGTCCTGGCTATTGTAAACAGTACTGCAATGAACATTGGGGTACATGTGTCTCTTTCAGTTCTGGTTTCCTTGGTGTGTATGTCCAGCAGTGGGATTGCTGGGTGCTATGGCAGTTCTATATTCCCAGTTTTTTAAGGAATCTCTATAGAGTGTTCTCCATAGTGGCTGTACTAGTTTGCATTCCCACCAACAATGTAAGAGGGTTCCATTTTCTCCACACCCTCTCCAGCATTTATTGTTTGTAGACTTTTGGATAGCAGCCATTCTGACCAGCATGAGATGGTACCTCATTATGGTTTTGATTTGCATTTCTCTGATAATGAACAATGTTGAGCATCTTTTCATGTGTTTGTTAGCCATCTGTATGTCTTCTTTGGAGAAATGTCTGTTTAGCTATTTGGCCCATTTTTTTATTGGGTCATTTATTTTTCTGGAATTGAGCTATAGGAGCTGCTTGTATATTTTTGAGATTAATTCTTTGTCGGATGCAAAAGTGGTGCTTTTCTTTTAACCACGAGATTGATTTGCAACTGCTCCCTGAAGAGTGTGCTGGAACCTAGAACAGGTGACTGTGTGTGACATTTGCAACTTTATATATATATATATATATTTGAATAAACAATTAAATTAACAGCCCTGGTCATAATCTGAAGAAAAAAAAAACTGCCTGAGGATGGAGAGCACCTTATAATAAATCTCATAAGGTGGCCCTTGAGTTGCACCTAAGCCTTCATGAGACTGAAACAGAGCAGCCTTTTCCTGGTAGAGTCAGAGTGAGGTTATGTCCCCCGGAAATGAGTTAAGAGGGAGAGCTGACTAACATACAGCCAAATCTGAGAGGACATTTAGTGTGCTTGGAGATTTTCTTCAGAAGGAAAATAATTCAAAAAGCAATCATTAAGGTGGAATTATTCCGTGAAATCCCTTAAAGCTGTTGAACAGGATTGCTTTCTTAGAGTCAAAGTAAAAACACAAGGCCGCTTGTCCAAAATTATTATGATTTTCAAAATGGTGACAACAGAGGGCTTAAACCAAGTAGGCTCCATTTAAGGCAGGCTCCACTGGTCTGGCCTGAAGATGCTCTTCAATTAAGCTAGCTCTGTTGACTAGAGAGCAAGGACTCAGAGCAGAATGGAGTTGCATCATGATCAATCCTGAGTTCCACTGCTTAAGTTTGACCTTGGTCAAGTTATTCACTTCAGCCTCAATCCTGTCATCCATAAAGCAGAGACCACAATGTATGACAAGTATCTTTCATACTATCCACCACGTAGTTACTCAGTAAAGGCTGTTGATGTTTAACATCTAATGGCACAGCTCACTGAATTTAAGCTAGGACAGAAAAAAGCTTGCACCTGGATATTTCTGCTTCTGTTGTTATCCCCACTGATGTTTTACATAAAATTAGTGTGGGAGGCAATGGCACCCCATTCCAGTACTCTTGCCTGGAAAATCTCATAGACAGAGGAACCTGGTGAGCTGCAGTCCATGGTGTCGTGAAGAGTTGGACATGACTGAATGACTTCACTTTCACTTTTCACTTTCATGCATTGGAGAAGGAAATGGCAACCCACTCCAGTGTTCTTGCCTGGAGAATCCCAGGGACGGGGGAGCCTGGTGGGCTGCTGTCTATGGGGTCACACAGAGTCAGACACGACTGAAGTGACTTAGCAGCAGCAGTGTGGAACCACTATAGTCTAGCTGATATGTGTACTCTTTTCTTTTTAAAGAAATATCCATTCACAATATATATAAGTAAAATCAATATCCTATACACCCTAAACTTATACATTGTTCTGTGTCAGTTACATTTCAATAGAACGGAAAAAAATACCTAAATAAAATTAGTAAAAGTTGAGTTCATCCTTTTCTATTTGACTAATATCATCTAAAAATAACTATCTATCAGGAATGCCTAAATGGACATTTCTCCAAAGAAGATCTACAGATGGCCCATAGAAGATGCTCAACACTGCTAATTATTAGAGAAATTCAAATCAAAGTTAGAATAAGTTACCACCTCACATCAGCCAGAATGGCCATCATTAAAAAGCCTACAAAAAAAGTGCTAGAGAGGATGCAGAGAAAAAGGAATCCTGCTACACTGTTGGTAGGAATACAAATTGGTGTAGCCACTATGGCAAAGGATATGGAGGTTCCTCAAAAAATTAAAAATAGAGATGCCATATGATTCAACAGTCACACTGCTGGGCATACAAAACTGTAATTCAGAAAAGATACATGCACTTCTAAGTTCAGGGCAGCCTATTTACAATAGCAAGTCTTGAAAACAAGCTAAACGTCCATCAACAGATGAATGGATACAGGAAATGCGGTACATTTATCNATACAAAACTGTAATTCAGAAAAGATACATGCACTTCTAAGTTCAGGGCAGCCTATTTACAATAGCAAGTCTTGAAAACAAGCTAAATGTCCATCAACAGATGAATGGATACAGGAAATGCGGTACATTTATCAAATGAGATGCTACTCCACCACTGACAAGAGTGAAGCTATGCCATTTGGAGCAACATGGATAGAGCCAGAGACAACCACACTAAGTGAAGTAAGTCAGAAAGCGAAGGACCATGTGATTTCACTTATATGTGGAATCTACAACATTACACAAATGAACTTATCTGTGAAACAGAAACAGACTCACAGACATAGAGAGCAGACTCGTGTGCCAAGGGCTGGGGGAGGGGAGATGGATCGGGGGTCTGGAGTTTGCAGATGCCAACTATTATATATGGAATGGATAAACAACAAGATCTTACCATATGGCACAGGGAACTATATTCATTATCCTCTGATAAGCCATATATATATATATAATTGAATCACTTTATTCTATAGTAGAAACTAACAAAACTACACTTCAAAAAATAAATTTAAATTAATAATAAATAAATAAGAATAGAGATTATAAAACAATAACTACCTGCCAAGCCTGTATTAAGTAAAAAAATATGGCAACTGTTTTGACATAGTTATCTGAATTATTGAGAAAATTTCAGAAAAGAACTGCTTTACCCTGGGCACCATACCTATTTCATATTACCAGTGTCAGTTCTGTTGGTCATTACAATGACCAATAACCATGGTTATAACTAAAATTATGACATGATACTGACCACCAACAAACAGCAAATGACCACATTCCTTTAACTCGAATAAAATATCAACTAAAACACACAAAAGCACAAACAGCCTTTTAACGGAGAGAAAAATAATTAAAATCCAACACAGTATGTGTGCATCTGTGCATGCGTGCGTGTGTGTATGTGTGTGAAATATAAAATTTAGTATGATTTCCAAAATACTAAAATCTGTTATGTGCATGTTGGTACTAAGAAAATACACTGGGTTATTTTATTGGCATTAAACGCTGGGCTGGAAGAAGCACAAGCTGGAATCAAGATTGCCGGGAGAAATATCAATAACCTCAGATATGCACATGAACCACCCCAATGGCAGAAAGTGAAGAGGAACTAAAAAGGCTCTTGATGACAGTGGAGAGTGAAAAGGTTGGCTTAAAGCTCAACATTCAGATCATGGCATCTGGTCCCATCACTTCACGGCAAACAGACGTGGAGACAGACAGACGTGGAAACAGTGGAAACAATGTCAGACTTTATTTTTTTGGTCTCCAAAATAGCGGCAGATGGTGATTGCAGCCATGAAATTAAAAGACACTTACTCCTTGGAAGAAAAGTTATGAACAACCTAGATAGCATATTGGAGAAGACAATGGCACCCCACTCCAGTACTCTTGCCTGGAAAATTCCATGGACAGAGGAGCCTGGTAGGCTACAGTCCACAGGGTTATTAGGAGTCAGACACGACTGAGTGACTTCACTTTCACTTTTCACTTTCATGCATTGGAAAAGGAAACGGCAATCCACTCCAGTGTTCTTGCCAAGGAGAATCCCAGGGATGGGGGAGCCTAGTGGGCCGCCGTCTCTGGGGTCGCACAGAGTCGGACATGATGCTTCTTATTCTTCAGCAGATAAGAATTATTTCTGAAAATGTTACTTCTATAAAACTCTGTTCATACATTGAAATATCTATTTCAACATTCTTCCAGATTACTGAGTATATTATTCAAATTCTTTTTAATGAAAGGAGTTTTTTCTTTAAGGTTTTGCTAGAGACTATATTGTTTCTTCTTGAAATGTACTGTAATGAATATATTATAAAGGAACAGATGTGTAATTTAACCTTGAAGGAAAATAACTTGTAAGAAATAGTACTAAGTTTTTATACATTACAGGATGATTGCATAAGCAGGAGAGTAG
Source organism: Raphicerus campestris (assembly GCA_006410735.1). Taxonomy (NCBI): domain Eukaryota; kingdom Metazoa; phylum Chordata; class Mammalia; order Artiodactyla; family Bovidae; genus Raphicerus; species Raphicerus campestris. The sequence continues at coordinate 442,020 of SJYW01005728.1, forward strand.
AGAGTAATTGCTCTAATATCCATAGCTCAAGGTCTAGGGTTTAGTACAAATCTCATTTTGTTTTACTGATTTGTTCTCAAAAACTACTTTAATTTTACTTATACTGAATCTCCACATTTGGATCCTATGATCTAATTATCTGTACCATAGCTGGCTATGTTGAACCAGATACAAATTATCCTTTTATCCCACATGCTGCTGCTGCTGCTGCTGCTGCTGCTAACTCACTTCAGGTGTTCAACTCTGTTTGACCCCATAGATGGCAGCCCACCAGGCTCCCCCGTCCCTGGGATTCTCCAGGCAAGAACACTAGGGTGGGTTGCCATTTCCTTCCGCAATGCATGAAAGTGAAAATTGAAAGTGAAGTCACTCAGTTTTACCCCACATAACTCCAAGTTATTAAAATTCAAGCACACTAATAAGATATCATAGTCACAATAGTTCAAAGCCTCAAAACTGTATGCTNGTGGGTTGCCATTTCCTTCCGCAATGCATGAAAGTGAAAAGTGAAAGTGAAGTCACTCAGTTTTACCCCACATAACTCCAAGTTATTAAAATTCAAGCACACTAATAAGATATCATAGTCACAATAGTTCATAGCCTCAAAACTGTATGGTTAAGACTCAAATAGAGTAAAAAATACTGTTTTAATGAGAGATATCTTATTGTTTTTTACTGAAAAGGTGGGTTATATTTTTGTTATTATATAGATGAACAATACTACTGGAAACAATGAAATGATTACCTGACTCATAGTTCTTAATTTCCATATAGCAGGTTTTAAAAAGATTTCATAATAAAGTATATTTTATGATAATACGCTTAGTCATTAAATGGTACTTGCATGATTAAATAGGCAAATTACAATAAATGGAGTAGATGTCATTCTCATGATAAAAGCCAGCTAACCATAAGAAAAATCATTGTTTTCTATGTTTGAAATAACAAATTACATTATGATGCTGTTCAGAAATCCCAGTGTTTTTTTGTATTGAAAAGAGAGAAAGACAAATTTGTTTGATGACACTCATTCATATCCAAAGAAACTAAGTGAAATAAATGAAAAGAAACAATCATATTTCAAGGTTAATCACTGGTCTTTTAGACAGTTGTAAAACTACCAATTATTAATATTTGAGCACAATCTTTGTATCAGGTGCTAAGAAGGAAAAAAAATGCCCAAGAAGGAATATTTTGAATGGTGCTTATTTACTTCTGCTATCTGAAGGAAAATAGATATACTATAAAAATAGATAAACAGAGATTAACAGCTCCTAGATATATCATTAAAAAATAAAAAGAAAAGCTTACAATCACTGCTTTAGTTAGTATATAGTTATGAATTCCCTTAACTGCAGCTTCACACAGTAATAATGGCATAAAAATAATGGCTACATTTTTAAGTGTCACTTACTAAATATCTTGTTAGATGATTTGGTTTATTTCATTTACTTCTTTCTGCAATCTGTGATGTGGACATTATTAATACCTGTTTCTAAAGTTGAGGACATTCAGAGACAGAATGTGTTAGCAATTTCTGCTCCACCCCACAACTCACAGTGCCAATAATTGGTAAAGTTGGAAATCGAGTCTAGATATTTTTGCTTTTAATCACTGTGCACTGCTAGTGGCTAATTTAATGAAAGACATACCAACCCAGTTTCTCTTGAAGAGTTAAAAATAACCAGCTGATGAAGACTTTTCCTGTTCCATTGGTTGTCCTGAAATACAGACACTGCTCTGTTGGGTAGGAGCATGTGGCAATGAGACTGCTTACAAAACAAATCCGTCCAGCTGCAGGACACACCCCGGCCATTTTAAAGTCAGTGAGCCAATACAAGCACCAAGGACATAAATACACCAATTGACAGGATAATTAATCCTCAGTA
>SJYW01005728.1:457537-490998 GCA_006410735.1 Raphicerus campestris
AGTAAAAAATACTGTTTTAATGAGAGATATCTTATTGTTTTTTACTGAAAAGGTGGGTTATATTATTGTTATTATATAGATGAACAATACTACTGGAAACTATGAAATGATTACCTGACTCATAGTTCTTAATTTCCATATAGCAGGTTTTAAAAAGATTTCATAATAAAGTATATTTTATGATAATACGCTTAGTCATTAAATGGTACTTGCATGATTAAATAGGCAAATTACAATAAATGGAGTAGATGTCATTCTCATGATAAAAGCCAGCTAACCATAAGAAAAATCATTGTTTTCTATGTTTGAAATAACAAATTACATTATGATGCTGTTCAGAAATCCCAGTGTTTTTTTGTATTGAAAAGAGAGAAAGACAAATTTGTTTGATGACACTCATTCATATCCAAAGAAACTAAGTGAAATAAATGAAAAGAAACAATCATATTTCAAGGTTAATCACTGGTCTTTTAGACAGTTGTAAAACTACCAATTATTAATATTTGAGCACAATCTTTGTATCAGGTACTAAGAAGGAAAAAAAAAATGCCCAAGAAGGAATATTTTGAATGGTGCTTATTTACTTCTGCTATCTGAAGGAAAATAGATATACTATAAAAATAGATAAACAGAGATTAACAGCTCCTAGATATATCATTAAAAAATAAAAAGAAAAGCTTACAATCACTGCTTTAGTTAGTATATAGTTATGAATTCCCTTAACTGCAGCTTCACACAGTAATAATGGCATAAAAATAATGGCTACATTTTTAAGTGTCACTTACTAAATATCTTGTTAGATGATTTGGTTTATTTCATTTACTTCTTTCTGCAATCTGTGATGTGGACATTATTAATACCTGTTTCTAAAGTTGAGGACATTCAGAGACAGAATGTGTTAGCAATTTCTGCTCCACCCCACAACTCACAGTGCCAATAATTGGTAAAGTTGGAAATCGAGTCTAGATATTTTTGCTTTTAATCACTGTGCACTGCTAGTGGCTAATTTAATGAAAGACATACCAACCCAGTTTCTCTTGAAGAGTTAAAAATAACCAGCTGATGAAGACTTTTCCTGTTCCATTGGTTGTCCTGAAATACAGACACTGCTTCTGTTGGGTAGGAGCATGTGGCAATGAGACTGCTTACAAAACAAATCCGTCCAGCTGCAGGACACACCCCGGCCATTTTAAAGTCAGTGAGCCAATACAAGCACCAAGGACATAAATACACCAATTGACAGGATAATTAATCCTCAGTACACAATCGATGAGGAATAGTAACAATTCTTGGGAAATGGAATATAGTAGAATGAGTCTGAATTTTCCCTGAGCACAGATGTCGAGTTGCCATTCGATGAATTATCCCCAAAGGAGACTGTAACACATGAAGTCTCTCAAGGACAGCTAGGGTTGTAAATCGTGGGATATTAAAAAAAATAATAATAAATATAAATATTGCGCCAACATTTATCATTTATTTGTTGGACTCACAGGTGAGAAATAGGGGTTAGCTGGCAGGTCTAATTTGAACTAGTGCTGGCAAACCCATGATTCTCACTAAACCATTGCTTTCTGTGTTTCATTTAGCTTAACAACATATAATAAAGCTCAAAGAAAGCTAGTTAGTTGCTTTGGACGAATGGAACTGTGGACACAGATTTTTGTAATGTTACAGTATAAATTATTGGGGGCTGGTTTTTCTTGACCTGCAGTGGGTAAGTTTATACACTTAGAAGGGTGCTTTCTGCACTTACTTGGGTGAAAACATAACAGCAGAACAAAATTATTTTTAAAAACATGCAAAATTGCAGTTTTTTGCTGTTGTTGTTGCTGTTTGTTTTATCTGAAACTTACCACTGCGAAGTCAAAATCACTAGCTGAAGAAGGACCTCATCGTAACAACAAGAGCAGAACACAGATCTCAAAAAATCTGCTGTGCCTTAAACTCTAGTGACCTTGGGCAAGTTATATTGTCCCCTAGAGNTGTTGTTGCTGTTTGTTTTATCTGAAACTTACCACTGCGAAGTCAAAATCACTAGCTGAAGAAGGACCTCATCGTAACAACAAGAGCAGAACACAGATCTCAAAAAATCTGCTGTGCCTTAAACTCTAGTGACCTTGGGCAAGTTATATTGTCCCCTAGAGCTTGTGGATAGTTCAACCAGCCCTTGCTACTTCAGATTCAGGAATGAAAAATGAGATGTGTGTAAGAGAGGGGCAGTATTGCTTTGCAGTTAGGGGTGCCTCCAGTCCCTAGTTGAGAGATATTGGTGAACTTTTTAGATTCTACGTACCTTAGTTTCTCCATCTTGCCAATGAGAATAGTAACACTCCCTTTTGAAAACTTTTGGGGTAAATGAAAATATTGTGCTTTTTGTCAAGATTTGAATACTACACCTTAGAGAAAGTAAGAGTTCTATAACTGTTAGCATTTTTCATTTACTGTAGATCATGAAATGGGATAAATCTTTAGTAAATGGTTACTGAATTAAGAAAATAAGGATGGTCAGAGCTTCTACTAGATTTTTATTAGTTTTCCATTTAAAACAGTTTGCTATAGTTTGTAGGTTTGCACAAACTGATAATGATGAATAAGGCACACAAAGATGAATTCACTATTTCCATCTAATATCAGACAAGTGCACATAGAAACATTTGCATCACCCCATGAGATGCACAGGCTATTGTGAAGTAGAATGCTTGGGACAGAACCACACTCCATGAACAAAGGCACAGAGCAGTGGAAGTATAAGGTCCCTTCAGAGGACTCCAAGCTGATGGGTGGTTAAATGAAAATGTATATTAGTGAATAGAGAAAAGGGGTTAGAGAGCAGCACAAGTGGTATGAAATAAGGTTTTACCATCATTGCTAAGTAATAAATGCCTCTTGGAACACCTTGTTAAATAAAATAGAATTTAAATTTCATTTTTAGAGGAAGAGTTCAATAAGTTCAAATGAAAGACAAAAGATCACAAAGAAACACATTTCTTCTTTGACTATCTATAATCATCCGTTTTAGTCCTGTATCAATTTATCTCTTATCTCTTATTTAGAATGTTTATTTATCTCTCCTAGATTCTAGATACAAAGGCCATGAAAGGCAAACTATCTTGTTCTGATAAAATGATCCAAGCCAGCCTTTTGGGGCACTATTAATCTGGCAGATGGGTCAGGTGAAATAAACAGATTAGAATGGAAAGAGAGGTCCTTAAGGACACAAATTCATTTGTCCAGTGGGTAAATGGCAAAGGCCTCAGCAAGGGTGCTGACCCCACAGGAAATAAAATGAAACAAATGTTGCTGACGGAGGGGGGGTGGTGGTGACAAGGAGTAGCTACATATTGCAAAGTAGAAACATGCTTGCTCATTTTCTTTCACAGTTAATTGAAAAACATGTAATAAACTCAAAGTATGGAAGGTGTGTTTCAACAACTCTAATGTGATTGCTGCTGCTGCTGCTAGGTCATTTCAGTTGCCTCCGACTCTGTGCGACCCCATAGATGGCAGCCCACCAGGCTCCCCCGTCCCTGGGATTCTCTAGGCAAGAACACTGGAGAGGGTTGCCATTTCCTTCTCCAATGCGTGAAAGTGAAGTCGCTCAGTCGTGTCCAGCTCTTCGCAACCCCATGGACTGCAGCCTACCAGGCTCCTCCGTCCATGGGATTTTCACAGCTATGTTATTACTAGTAGAGAGTAGGCTGCTGACTTTCTAAAAGAAAATCTTTCAAGTTAAAAAGCCAAAAATTTTTCTTAAGGTTTTAAATACTAGAAGGTTTTCAATAATTAAATAACAACAAATGCATTTCCATATGAGTGAAAAAAATTGAACATGGGGCTTCCATAGTGGCCCAGTGGTAAAGAATCTGCCTTCCAGTGTAGGAGAAAAAGGTTCAATCCCTAGGTTAGGAATATCCCCTGAAGGAAATGGCAACCCACTCCAGTATTCTTGCCTGGGAGATCCCATGGACAGATGAGCCGGGCACACTGCAGTCCGTGGGGTCACAAAGCTTTGGACGTGACTTAGCAACTAAACAATATTCTCATAGCACAACTCATAATATTAGAAAATTAGTCCCACTCAAAGAATAAATTTCTTTTTCTCACATTTTGAAATAAAAATTAGTCACTACAATATTTAAAAGACAGGGTCTTCCCTTTTCAAGTGACTAAATTCTATATGCATTTCAACCTTAGGTTACATAGTTTAGGAAGCCTCTGTGTTTATTCCAGACCCTCTCCACTCCCTGAGTAGAGACTCGAGCTGGCAAATTAACAATAGGATGTTCGAGAAGGTTACAACAGTTTAAATATCACTTTGTCTGCATTTATCCAACTCTGTAATCTCTACTGTGGATAGATTAGATTTGTTTGTATTTTTTAAAATCTCATTACAAGTTTTTGAAAACAGGAAATTGCTTCTACTATGAAAAATCAGTGTGCTCTTGACTTCAGCATTCTCAACAATGGTTTATTTGAGCTGATGTGGCAATGGAAATCAGGAGGATATGAGAATGGGCTTGGGTTCTCTAATAAGCCTTGAAAAAAGAAAGACACTCAGCAGAAAACCACAATAGTTATAAAATTTTAAACTTAATGATGCATATCCAATTAGATCATTCAACTGTTCAAAGAAGCAAAACCCTCAGGTTCATACCTACTTTTGTTGCAAAACTGACTTTTCTGAGGGAGAGAGGGCACAGGAAGAGTGCTTATAATATCAAGCTTAATAGATTTAATTTAGAGAAAATTATATTATATCATGCCCCATAATTAGAAATGCAAAAAAAGGAAACCCTTTGAGATTTGACCCAAAACATAAGCCAAGGCATTTCAAACTGAAAATGATTCCAGAAATATAGCCCTAGGATTTTTCATTTTATTTCATCTCAGTCAGAAAGAACATTAGATGAAATGGCTAGAATTTTGCTTCTCATTGAATAAAACCAGTTAATCTGCTCACAAAATAAACACACGGTGTGACCAAGTTGGGTACAGATTTGTGTCTTCTGCCTAAACCATTTCTTTCCATTTTTGTCCAAATCCTAGTGACGATTACTCTCTTTAACATTTTTATCCCTCTTTGAAAATTATTCACTTATTACTAGGATCCAATGTTATACCTTAAACCCTATTTGCAGCTGTTTTCCGTTGTTTCCTTTGATTTCTGTTTCCACTGATTTCTACTTAGGAGTTCCATAGTCAACTCAAACTTCATATATTTAAAACCTACAGAGCACCAACCTGTTATTTAACATGAATTATCTTGTCTTTTTTAGGTTAATTTTGACTGAAATTTTTCATCAAGTCTAATTTATTGGAAATCTCCTTTGTAATTATTCACTTTACAAATGATCCCCAAATGAAATTTCTTCAGAAATCCTTCCCTGAGTTCAGCAATCCCTTCCCACATAGGCGTTTACTGACTTTCAGTAAAATTACAGGAATTTCTAAGTGCTTAATTGTTTTTCTCTGCCTTGATGCTCTGCTTTCTGCCATGGTGGTCTTATAAATTCTGTCTGCCATTCCACCAATCATTCTTCCCTGAAATCCTTCAGTGATTCCTTTTGCTATTAGGGTAGTGTCTATCTCTTTTAGCACGACTATGTGGTTCTTCATGAAGTGGGCAAATTTTAAGCTATCAAATCTCCCAGCTTCTCCTTCTTCAAACCTACTTTTCACGTTACAGAAAGGCTTTTTATTGATTTCTTGTTTATGTAATTCTGAACACATCGAGATAATTATCATTACCTCTGGCACTAGGGGTAGAGAACCCATCTGCCAATGCAGGGGACATAAGAGATACAAGTATGATACCTGGATTAGAAAGCTCCCCCGGAGAAGGAAATGGCAACCCACTCTAGTATTTTTGCCTGGAGAATCCCATGGACAGAGGAGCCTGGTGCCCTTTAGTCCATAGAAGCAGAAAGAGTTGGACACTACTGAAGCAACTTGGCATGCATGCAAAATATACTGAAACAAATTTAATAGTAAAAACAGTTTATTCTATTATACAAGGTGCATTAAAGCATTGTTAACAAAATAATAAAATTGAAAGTTTATATAAATGTCCCAAGTGTCATTTTTTCTAACGTCTTCTTATTCTTATCTATGAACAAAAGCCTTTTTAAAAAGAAAGTTACAGTTAGAAAATAAGTAAAAATTCATAATCTTGTTTAGCTGTTAACATACTTACATTTTATATATTTTGCATTTTACTCTGGGATTCCTTTTATGCAGTAAACACCCTACTGAATTTTCAAATATTTTTTTTTTGCAGTTGCCTCCTCTGGAGGTTTTATTTATTTATTTATTTTTTACTTTACAATATTGTATTGGTTTTGCCATACATCTTGAAGGACCCAGTTCTCTCATCTGTTATATTCAATGTGAAACCTTCATTGACTTTCTTGGGAATTAGAGTTGGAAATTTCAACACTCTTTTCTAAGTAACTGATAGAAAACTAGATAGATAGCAGTAAATATATGAAACATTTAAACAACACTGCCAACCATCTTCTCCCAGTGACATTTAACAAAATACACATTCTTTTCAAGTATACACAGACTATTCATCAAGAAAGAACATATTCTTGGCCATGAGACAAGTCTTGATATATTTAAGAAAATTGAAATCATAGAAAATATGTTCTAGGACAATTTATTTAAATTAGAATTCAGTAATAAAAAGATATTTTGAAAATCTCCAAAGTATTTAGAAGTTAAACAACAGTTTCTAAATAACTTATGCATCAAAGAAGAAATAAAATGGAAAGTTAGAAAATATTTTGAAATATTTGTAGTGTGTAGTGAAAGCAATGCAGAAAGGGAAATGAATAGCATTAAACACATATTAGAACAGATGAACGGGTTCAGTTAACGATTTAAGATTCCAACTTTAAAACTTAATACCAAAGGGCAAATTAAACCCAGGCAAAGACTGAATTAAACCCAGCAAGCAAGAGGAAGGAAATAATAACAGCAAAATTTAGGGAAATAGTAAGCAAACTGACTCATTGACTCACTGGAAAAGATCCTGCTGCTGGGAAAGATTGAAAGCATGAGGAAAAGAAGACAACAGAGGCTGAGATGGTTGGATGGCATCACCAACTCGATGGACATGGATTTGAGCAAGCTCTGGGAGTTGGTGATGGACAGGGAAGCCTGGTGTGCTGCAGTCCATGGGGTTGCAAAGAGTCAGAAATGACTGAGTGACTGAACTGACTGAAGCACAACTGAGAAAGTCAATAAAACCAAAAGATGGTCCACTGAAACACCTGGACAAACAATAATCTGAGTAGTAAGGGAAAAGAGTGAGAAAGCACAGATTACCAGTTTTAGGAATGAGAGAAGGACAGAGGGACAAGTGACAATGATGCTGGGAGGATAACTATGAACAGCTTTAAAACAATATGACAGCTTTGGATAAATTCTTTGCAAGCACAAACGACTCAAGAAATTGAATTTATAGGTAAAATCCTTCCCACAGGACTAGTAGTAGTAGCAAATTTTCATCAATTTTTCCAAAATCTGAAACAGGAGGTCACATCTCTCTACTTTACTTAATATGGAAATGGAAACATAACAAGTTCTGAGAACAGTGTTTTGCTCCAATTTNATCAATCTGATTTTGGTGTTGACCATCTGGTGAATATACTTCATAAGCAGAGACATAAAAATCCATGAAAATATTTTAGCAAACTGCATCCAGCAGTATCAAAAAAGAATAAGAAATCTTATGTAAGTAGGATTTAATCTGGAAATAAAAGTAATTCACCACATCAAAAGTACAAAGCAGAAAATCATTATGATCATCTCAATCAGTATGAAAAATATTTGCCAAAATTCAATATCCAATCATGATGAAAATAGTACAGTATAAATAGAAGGGGATTTTCTCAACCTGAGAAAGGACACCTACAGGCCTATAGTTAGCCCCACATTAAGACCAGGAAGGGCTTCCCTGGTGGCTTATATGGTAAAGCCTGCAACGTGGGTCTCCAGGTTCGATCCCTGGGTCGGGTAGATCCCCTGGAGAGGGAAATAGTAACTCACTCCAGTACTCTTGCCTGGAAAATTCCATGGAGGGAGGAGCCTGGTAAGCTACAGGCCATGAGGTTGCAAAGAGTGGAACTTGACTAAGCATCTTCACTTCACTAAAACCAGGAACAAAGCAAGAAAGTCCAGAGTCATCACTTCTATTCAACATTGAAACGAAAATGTATATCCAAGCAATGGACTAACACTCAGGGGTAAAAAAGTAACAAACTAATGAAATACACAGTAACACACATAAACTTCAAAAGGATTATGCTGATTAAAAGAAGCCAGGAACAAAAGGCTATATATGCTTGATTCAATTTATATGGGACATTCTAAGAAATGCACAACTAACACTCAAAGGCTAGAAAGTAGGTAAGTAGTTGCCAGGGAAGGAAATAAGAGAAGGAATTGCTACAAAAGAGTACAAGGGAATTTGGGAGGGATTAACAAAAATCTGGACTTTCGTGGCGGTCCAGTGGTTAGGACTCTACACTCCCGAGGCAGGTGGCCCAGGTCTGGTCCCTAGTCAAGGAGCTAGATCCCACATGCCCCAAGGAAAATCCTGCGTGCCATAACTATGACCTGGTGCAGCCAAATTAAAAAATAAAACAAAAACAAGAAAATAAAGAAATATATGATGTCATGACTCTGATAGGAATTATATCATTGTATCCATTTGTTAAAATGTATCAAACTGTACAACTAAAATTGATGAATTTTTTAAAATAAATTATATGTTAAAAAATATAACTTCAAACATTGGAAACTTTCTTAAGAGAATTAATTGAATTATTTATTAAGTGATTGACGTGCTACATAGTAATAGTAACATAATATTGGTTGGGAGGTATTTAGCCATTGATTTTGCCTCACTCATTTTATACAATTAGGGTCTAAAAATATTTATATTCATGGCATAAATGAAAAGAAGTATACTGGCCCTTACATTAGTAAAAACCATTTTACTTTTAACATAAGTATTCATTTAATGGATATTATTCATTCAAATGCTGCAATTCTTCAACATATCAGGTAGCCCAACCAATAGAATTCTTAAACTGTAATTTTATTATCTTTTATCATATAAATTTAGCTGTACAGATAAGTGAAAGTCGCTCATTTGTGTCTGACTCTTGGCAACCTCATGGGCTATACAGCCCATGGAATTCTCCAGGCCAGAATATTGGAGTGGGTAGCCTTTCCCTTTTGCAGGGGATCTTTCCAACTCAGAAATCAAACTCAGGTCTCCTGCATTGCAGGCATATTCTTTACCAGTTGAGCCACAAGGGAAGCCCATACAAATTAGAATACAAGCTAATTTTCTTATGTAGGGCTTATATGTTAGCATAAAATGGTAACTTCTGAAAGACACTGTGTTCCATACTGCTTCTGATTAAGTACTAAGTATTTATTCCCCAGACTGCAGTGAAATGTTTTATTGGTTGTTACAGCCAGAGCTATAGATCCTAACTTATCTTTCATCTGACCTTAAATATAAATGAAAAACAATAAATTTATTTCAAGGTTGCACTGAGAATAAGCAAGGCCAATTGAAATAGAGGCTCATTGAATTTATATCCTGAACCAAGCTAAATAAAGAAAAGAATCAGAATTATCCTTTCTGCTGTTGAATTACATTTAATATTAGAGGTCATGATCATATTTCTCAATTTATTGGGGAGGGGACAAAAGAAAAAGAATATCATTCAGCATAAATAAAGGGCAATTTGTCATCAATGAATGTTTTAAAGTAGCAAATTATAAGCATATGGCACTACTGTTTTATAGACCCTAATTAACATTTCAGATAAAGATGAATAATTTTTTTATTGAAAATATCTCAGATATCTTTTTTAAGGGCGTAATATGGAAAAAAATAGGCATGTTACTTTCCAGATACTCTTAAAGATCATGACATTGCTGCTGCTGCTGCTGCTATGTCACTTCAGTCGTGTCCGATGCTGTGCAACCCCGTAGACAGCAGCCCACCAGGTTCCTCTGTCCCTGGGATTCTCCAGGCAAGAATACTGGAGTGGGTTGTCATTTCCTTCTCTAATGCATGCCTGACATTAGGGAAAAACTGTTAAGATCTTATAATTCAAATTTGGAAATAATCAAATTTCAATAAGGCATGGTAGTAGTGGTGGTGGTTTTGTTGTTAAGTTGTGTCCAGCTCTTGCAACACCATGAACTGTAGCTCTCCAGGCTCCTCTGTCCATGAGATTTCCTGGGCAAGAATACAGGAGTGGGTTGCCATTTCCTTCTCCAGGGGCTCTTCCTGATCCAGGGATCAAACCCATGGCCCCTGCATTGCAGGTGGTTTCCTGCATCGCAGATGGATAGTTTACCAAGCCACCAGGGAAAGCCCTGTATAGGGCATAACTTTCAACAAAGTGAAGTGATTGGCAAAGATACAAATCTATAGAATTAACTGGAAGAGCAATCACATGTAAACAATCCAAAGTTTGGACCCTCAGGAATTTAGAAAGATTTCTACATAATATACCACCATGTCTGCTTCATAGGCAGGCTTACATAGGAAATTTTATTTTTTGTTGCCTTTGCTCCCAGTGAAATTTGAATCTGAAAAATCCACAACTCAACCATTCCATTTCATTAATGTGTATTGATCGCTCATGCACATCTTTCTAAGAAAGCAGAGAAACACAGACGGCTGTTACAAATCCTCTTACTGTAGACCGATATTCTAGTTTGAAAAACAAAAGTGGTAGAACTCAATTAAAATGACTATTAAAACTCATCTTGAATCAATTTAATTCCTCTAATCAGATAAGTTAGCCAAGCAAGAAAGGAGAATCATTTATCTGCCTGCCATCTCTGATTCACACCTACTAGGCTCCCCCTAAAACACACACGACCACTGAATGGTGAATAGCAAGGATAAATTGTTTTGGGAACTTGTGTGAGGGCAAAATCATTCTGAACCGAGTCCACTTCCACAGAAATGGAAAGTAAGGAATAGAAGTTGCCAAGATTTTTGGAACATTGCTATTTACTTCCATGTTTTTTGTATCTAATTAGTTTAGCCTTTTTTCTCCTTCGGAAACATGAGCATTACAAATCTTCTTTCTGCTGCCAGGCAAAATACTTTAAGTTACAAATTATGACATTTCACACATCTTCTAAGCTTGCTTTCTTTGCTGGAATACTGATTACCTAACTGATTTCTAGGGACTCTGCTTTCCCTCTTCTCTAATTGGAAGCTTTGTTTCCTCCTGTTCAATAATTTAACTTGCATAATTTTGCTTTGGAAAATTAGGCCTATCTAATTTTCCATGGTTTTCCAAACTTAAATGTATTTATTAAGTATATGTACCATATAGAGTGTTAACTGTGTTAGAAATACATTTGGTTTTGATGTTTTTATATTCCTTTATGTTAAATGGAATATCTTATATTCTTTATCTTATCTTTATATTCCAAAATATGTGAAATAAATAAGAAATGTTATACTTTTTGAACTTAGCTTAATGAAAACAGTGTATTTGTTTCATCTTTGTCATTACCAGCATCCTGGGTCAGTTACATCAGTTCATCCCTAGAATATTTCCATTATTCTCTTTTCTAATCTTTCTGCATCTGTTCTATTCCACGCTTGTCTTTTATGCCACCCATAGATGCATCTTCAAAAATAGTGTTTCAAGCCTTCATGAATAATACATTAGTCAGCGGAGAACACTGAGTTTTCTAGAGAACATAGAGTTTTCTAGTAGTTCAGGGACTAGTAAAATCTGGCTTCAGGTTTTCCTTTCTAAAATTTCTCCCACTCTTCTCCACTTATAGAAAAAGGTCAGTTATGACCCCCAAATGACATTTTGCTTATATTCCGATGCTTGTCTGAGAACTATGCAACTTGAAGGATCAACAGCACATATTTACATAACCTTTATATCAACTCTGAACTCTAATTTCTATACAATTATCATTTACTTAGCATATACTGGAGAAGACTCTTGAGAGTCCCTTGGACTGCAAGATCCAACCAGTCCACCCTAAAGGAAATCAGTCCTGAATATTCATTGCAAGGACTGATGGCTGCAGCTGAAACTCCAATACTTTGGTCACCTGATGCAAAGAACTGACTCATTTGAAAAGACCCTGATGCTGGGGAAGATTGAAGGCAGGAGGAGAAGGAGACAACAGAGAATGAAATGGTTGAATGGCATCACCAACTCAAATGGACATGAGTTTGTACTCCAGGAGTTGGTGATGGGCAGGGAGGCCTGGCATGCTGCAATCCATGGGTTCACAAAGAGTCGGACACAACTGAGTAATNCCCCTAAAACACACACGACCACTGAATGGTGAATAGCAAGGATAAATTGTTTTGGGAACTTGTGTGAGGGCAAAATCATTCTGAACCGAGTCCACTTCCACAGAAATGGAAAGTAAGGAACAGAAGTTGCCAAGATTTTTGGAACATTGCTATTTAGTTCCATGTTTTTTGTATCTAATTAGTTTAGCCTTTTTTCTCCTTCGGAAACATGAGCATTACAAATCTTCTTTCTGCTGCCAGGCAAAATACTTTAAGTTACAAATTATGACATTTCACACATCTTCTAAGCTTGCTTTCTTTGCTGGAATACTGATTACCTAACTGATTTCTAGGGACTCTGCTTTCCCTCTTCTCTAATTGGAAGCTTTGTTTCCTCCTGTTCAATAATTTAACTTGCATAATTTTGCTTTGGAAAATTAGGCCTATCTAATTTTCCATGGTTTTCCAAACTTAAATGTATAATTTTATTAAGTATATGTACCATATAGAGTGTTAACTGTGTTAGAAATACATTTGGTTTTGATGTTTTTATATTCCTTTATGTTAAATGGAATATCTTATATTCTTTATCTTATCTTTATATTCCAAAATATGTGAAATAAATAAGAAATGTTATACTTTTTGAACTTAGCTTAATGAAAACAGTGTATTTGTTTCATCTTTGTCATTACCAGCATCCTGGGTCAGTTACATCAGTTCATCCCTAGAATATTTCCATTATTCTCTTTTCTAATCTTTCTGCATCTGTTCTATTCCACGCTTGTCTTTTATGCCACCCATAGATGCATCTTCAAAAATAGTGTTTCAAGCCTTCATGAATAATACATTAGTCAGCGGAGAACACTGAGTTTTCTAGAGAACATAGAGTTTTCTAGTAGTTCAGGGACTAGTAAAATCTGGCTTCAGGTTTTCCTTTCTAAAATTTCTCCCACTCTTCTCCACTTATAGAAAAAGGTCAGTTATGATCCCCAAATGACATTTTGCTTATATTCCGATGCTTGTCTGAGAACTATGTAACTTGAAGGATCAACAGCACATATTTACATAACCTTTATATCAACTCTGAACTCTAATTTCTATACAATTATCATTTACTTAGCATATACTGGAGAAGACTCTTGAGAGTTCCTTGGACTGCAAGATCCAACCAGTCCACCCTAAAGGAAATCAGTCCTGAATATTCATTGCAAGGACTGATGGCTGCAGCTGAAACTCCAATACTTTGGTCACCTGATGCAAAGAACTGACTCATTTGAAAAGACCCTGATGCTGGGGAAGATTGAAGGCAGGAGGAGAAGGAGACAACAGAGAATGAAATGGTTGAATGGCATCACCAACTCAAATGGACATGAGTTTGTACTCCAGGAGTTGGTGATGGGCAGGGAGGCCTGGCATGCTGCAATCCATGGGTTCACAAAGAGTCGGACACAACTGAGTAACTGAACTGAATTTAGATATATGATTATCTAAATATCAATTATCTAAATATCCATGTACATATCTGAGTATAATTCCTATGGGAATTGTACAATTTCTGTGGGAATTGCTGACTCGGCACTTCTTTTCCAACACACAATGGCCCCTCTCAGGGGCATCATAATTAGCAGTAAGCATTTGATACAGAGTGACTGTTTTTGCTGCCCTGAGTTGATTGGTCTAAAGCTCATGTCAACAGAAGAGAAACCCTTTCCTGGGAATTTTAAAGCTTCCAAGAACACTGAGTAATCTCTTTCTAATAGTGGAAACTCTAAGCTGTAAACGCAAGGTATCCCGACATATTTCCTGACTATAGTATGATTTTGGATTATGCAATATCCTGTATTCAATTTACCTCCTTCTGGAGTGCCTTCTCATTCTGCTAAAGCTGAAGGGCTAAAACTACTTCTTTTAGGCTTCCTTTCAGCTAGAATTCTAGGTGGGCTTTAGACTCTGCTAGTCAAGTGTATTTGGATGAGATGTGAGTTCAGAATTCAATTTCAAGGAAATGAACCATGCAATGAAGCATGGGGTTTACTAAAGCAGATTGAAGTAGAAACAGAAGGTTCTCAGCCAGCATCTGTAGTGGCGACGGCTATTTTTGTGCGGAACTTCCCAGACAGGATAGAGGCAGTTGTTCTCTTACTGGTGCAGTTCTGCAACGTGCCTTTTTAAGTTTCTCCTGGAAATTAAGCCGAGATTCTCTTTTTACCGCCTCCACATTAATCCATAAGCTATTTAGTAAATGTGGTACATAATGTTCAGTTGAAACTAGCTAGAATGGTTTCTTTTCCAACATCGCCCTTTGGACAACGTCGTTTTGTGATGAAAGAGAGAAGAGATAAAAGCTGGGAAGACACAAGAATGGCATCTGGTCTTCTGATTCCACATATAATTGGCAGCAAACAACATGCCTAGATTTCTTCTTGGGCTGTGTGCTTAATATTATCCTGGATTGTATCCACCATTAAATTACACTTGTTGCTTTTAAAAATAGCTTGAGTTTGGTTCCTATCATTTTAACCATAAGAATCAAAATTAAGACAAGGTATATCTCCAATGTCATAGAACTCCCAGTCAGAAAGAGACATCAGTTGAGTTCAGTTGCTCAGTCGTGTCGAATTCTTTGTGACCCTGTGGTCTGCAGCATGCCAGGCTTCCCTGTCCATCACCAACTCCTGGAGCTTGTTCAAACTCATGTCCATCGAGTCAGTGATGCCATCCAACCATCTCATCTTCTGTCATCCCCTTCTCCTCCANATCTCTTTCTAATAGTGGAAACTCTAAGCTGTAAACACAAGGTATCCCAGACATATTTCCTGACTATAGTATGATTTTGGATTATGCAATATCCTTTTTCAATTTACCTCCTTCTGGAGTGCCTTCTCATTCTGCTAAAGCTGAAGGGCTAAAACTACTTCTTTTAGGCTTCCTTTCAGCTAGAATTCTAGGTGGGCTTTAGACTCTGCTAGTCAAGTGTATTTGGATGAGATGTGAGTTCAGAATTCAATTTCAAGGAAATGAACCATGCAATGAAGCATGGGGTTTACTAAAGCAGATTGAAGTAGAAACAGAAGGTTCTCAGCCAGCATCTATAGTGGCGACGGCTATTTTTGTGCGGAACTTCCCAGACAGGATGGAGGCAGTTGTTCTCTTACTGGTGCAGTTCTGCAACGTGCCTTTTTAAGTTTCTCCTGGAAATTAAGCCGAGATTCTCTTTTTACCGCCTCCACATTAATCCATAAGCTATTTAGAAAATGTGGTACATAATGTTCAGTTGAAACTAGCTAGAATGGTTTCTTTTCCAACATCGCCCTTTGGACAACGTCGTTTTGTGATGAAAGAGAGAAGAGATAAAAGCTGGGAAGACACAAGAATGGCATCTGGTCTTCTGATTCCACATATAATTGGCAGCAAACAACATGCCTAGATTTCTTCTTGGGCTGTGTGCTTAATATTATCCTGGATTGTATCCACCATTAAATTACACTTGTTGCTTTTAAAAATAGCTTGAGTTTGGTTCCTATCATTTTAACCATAAGAATCAAAATTAAGACAAGGTATATCACCAATGTCATAGAACTCCCAGTCAGAAAGAGACATCAGTTGAGTTCAGTTGCTCAGTCGTGTCGAATTCTTTGTGACCCTGTGGTCTGCAGCATGCCAGGCTTCCCTGTCCATCACCAAGTCCTGGAGCTTGTTCAAACTCATGTCCATCGAGTCAGTGATGCCATCCAACCATCTCATCTTCTGTCATCCCCTTCTCCTCCCTTCAGTCTTTCTCAGCAATAAACTCTTTTCCAATGTGTACCCTAATGTAGTGTGCACATTAAATATATTTCATGATAAAAACATATTAAGAAGTTTTTATTGTTGATAATATTATAAATACCTAAATCCAAACATTTGGAGTTTCTTTTTCTTCTTTGCTAATAATACATATATTTAGGAAATATTCATTAACTGTGATTGACCTCAACAAACATTTTAGAGAAGTGCTTCAAAAATTTTGAACTTCTGAAAAAAATCCCATTTTACAAACTTTGATTCCATTTAGTCATATTCAAGGATAATCCTAGTAATTACTTTGATTATTCCACCAGTGGAAATGTCAGCAATGAAAGTTTAAGTGTATTTTTCTTTGATGAAGAAAATTAGCCACCAAAAATTGAAAATAGTCAAACAGATCCACAGCGAACTATGTTAGAAGCCTATTAAATATTTAAAGATAATTCAACTGCTGACTCATTCACGAACTTTTTTAGTAAGTCCCTCCCCCCATTTTCTTGGGGGAAGTGCAAAAATTTCTCCAAGGGCAAGCACCTAGGGGAGAGAAGGCATCTGAGGGAGAAACTGTATAACACATCTAAAGAACAGCTAAGATCTTGACCTCATTTAAATGAGCTTGGACTTGCACGAGGCAAGAAATAGTTTAATCAAAAAATAATTAAATAAATAATCTGATAATGATCAAATGTCTTAACTCCCAACCAAACAATGAATCACTTCTATTGGAATGACAAGGAGGAGGTTTAGCAGCACTGCTTAAATCAAACTATTTTATGTGCTGATTTTTACTTTGGTCATAGGATTTAACCTTTAAACACACATAAATGGAAAGCATTTTTCCAGTTTGAATTTAGACATGGAAAATCAAAGCGAATAAAGGATTGTTTATCTTCTCTAGTGTATGATGGTAGCATTTATAATTTCATGTAAGAGTAACTATCCCTCGGTTGGTAAGTTTCTGCCTGGAATAAATCAAATTTGTCATGTTCATTTTGGATTTTGTCTGTCTTGTGCTGTTACTAATGTACCCAGTTTGAAATCTCAGTGACCCTGTATCTGAGTCATGAATTCCTCTACAAGACAGATATTACTCATCTCTTCACATTCTATTTCTTTCCTTTCCTTTCCTTTGTTTCTCTTCTTTTTCTTACATTATGGAAACTTCATGATCTGAGTAACACTATCAAAAAAGTTTACTGGTTTTGAATTAGGATTTGTATTATATGTGAACAGAGGGGAGGTTGTCTATCTGAGGCAATTTAAGAAATGCTATAAAAGATTTCTTCTCCATAAGTTTCATAATATAACTCTCCCCCAGGACTCATAAATTCCTACCAGTCATGATTTAATCTATGTTACTGTCTTCAAGTCTCCAGGAGTTCTCTTTCAAAAAACAAATACTCCCAGTAGACAATATTTAAAATAAGAAAAAACTCCTAAAGAAACAAAATCCTCAGCTATTAACATAATTATGTGAAGTAATTAATTGGAGATGCTATCACATGTGCTTTCTTGCAAGTTACTTAGAAAAAAAAAAACAGGGAAAACTAAATGTTAATACAAACAGAGATACATAAGGCTCAGGCATGAGGCACTAATGTATCATGCTTTCTTATCATGCTTTCTGAAGACCAGATCCAGCATAATGACCTTGGTGGCAAGGAGGAAAAAGAGATGAAAAGGAACTATAAAAGTAAAAGAGAGAGAGAGGTCTCTCATTCAAAAATTCTTCTGTCAGTCCTACATAGATATTCCCCATAAGTAGTCTCCAGAAAACATTTAGTATTAGCTATTTGTTTATTGACTCCTAGTTAGACCTCTTTGAGACTAGTTTTATTTGAATGTGCTAATTTATCATGGCACATTTTAAATTTGAACTTCAATGTATTTAATAGAAGCAAAACTGGACAAAATAATTTGCCTAACTGGTTAATATACACAGTTCCGGGGTAGGAAAAGGCAACCCACTGCAGTATTCTTGCCTGGAAAACCCCATGGACAGAGAAGGTTGATTGACTACAGTCCACGGGGTCAGAAAAAGTTGGACACAACTGAGTAACTGAGTATACGGTCATAAATTTGTTGATAGAAATGATGAGATTATATATATATATATACACATATATATTTAATTTATATATTTATTTAACTTTTTTAAGGAAAGGCTGTTAAGTCCAAACCATTATTCTGTCCAAAAATTGTAAACATGGCCTTGATACAGCAAAGTAAAAATGAGCCATGGAATGATATTACTCATGTTCATAGTGGATCCTTTAAACAGTTCTTTACAAACAAATGAAGACAACATCATAGACTAGAAAATATTCCACAACTTTAAAAAGTATTCTTTTAAAATATTAAATAACATTTTAATATACTATTTTAATACTAATATATTAGTAATACTAAATTTGTTCACTTTGAAGAGACTAGAAGTACACCTAGAAATATCATTTCCATGTCTTTGCTAGAGTGAGATGTCTGTTAAGTATTTATGGGTATTGTTTGCAGTTATCTGAAACCTCCATATAGATTTACTCAAAAACACAAAATAATTCTTGTGAGTCATATAATACCAAAGAAATTTTGGTTGAGTCTTATCTATTGAGATATAAACACACTGTCTCTTTCCTATAGGGAAACAAGCTCCTCTTGAAGCTTTTTTTTTTAATGAAATAAACAGTAAATAGTGGAACTTTTAGTCAAGTGTGGATCTCCTTCGGCAAAGCTGTATACATGACCTATCTGCCTGTTATCTCAAGGATGTGAAATATACAAAGAAACCCCAGGAGACAGAGAGGCAATGAAGATGCCACAGGAGCTCTGTGGTCATGCAGTCCTGCCTCTTCACCTCTGCCCACATCCAGGAGACTGCTTCTCACCGCTGAACTGGAACTTACCTCCTTAGAGGCTCCAATGAGGAGAAACAGTGACTAAACAGTGACTTTGTGAGAAATAGCGACAGTAACATGTGTTCCTCTTCATTTAAAAATATTCTGGTTGTAAAGGGTCTTACTTTAAAATAATGATGACACAAAAGCAGGTAGCTAAAGTGTCACATTGTTATACATTTTATTCCATTTTTACTGGTTAACTGACTGTGAGTTCTTTCAGTTGAATTTCCAAAAGGCTCTGTGCCAACAGACATGGAAAACAAACTTATTTACCAAAGAGAAAAAGGGGGTGGAGAAGGGGATAAATTAGGAGTTTCGGATTAATAGATACACACTACTATGTATAAACAAAGTCCTACTGCATAGCAGAGGGAACTATATTCAATATCCTGCAATAAAGCACAATGGAAAAGAATACACACACAGACTCACACACACATATGCGTTTGTGTTCAGTCGCTTCTGTTGTGTCCAAGTCTTTGAGACCCCACAAACTGTATAGCCCACCAGGCTCCTCTGTCCTTGGGATTTTCCTGGCAAGAATACAGGAGTGAGTTGCCATGCCTCCTCCAGGGGATCTTCCTGACCCAGGGATCAAACACACGACTCCCGCATTGTAGGCAGATTCTTTGCCACAGAGTCACCAGGGAAGCCCGTATATATATATATATATATATATACACACACACACACACACACACACATATATGTATATGTATAAGCATATATATATATATATATATGTACTGCTAAATCACTTTGGTGTATATTGAAAACTAACACAGCATTGTAAATCAGCCATATTTCAATTAAAAAAATAAACACACATTACAAATTTTTTCTAAAAAGCTCTGTGCCATATGCTATATGTCAATAAGTTTTAGTTTATAAGTAACAGAAAATCCAACCCAAACGAATTTAAGACCAAAAAAAACTTGTTGGTTCATCTAAGTGAAAAGTTGAAAAGTCCAGTTACTTTCAGGCATGGCTTGATCCAAAGGTTCAGATGCTGGTCAATACTCACTTCTCCTTGGACTTCTACTTTCAGACTCATCCTCCCATACCCACTTTCATGCTGACTGAATCATCTTGCCCAAGTTATTACTGTAGTATGGCCCCTGAGCTATGCGGTTATTCACTGCAGCCAAGGGCATTGTGATGTATGTCCTGATTCATATTTGGTAGTGTTCAAATCAATGTGTCTGCCACACTGAAGCTGGAACTGAACCCCACCTTTGAACCATAGAGACATCAAGTGAGAGAAGGGTGGAATGGGGAGGGCGTTTCCAGAAGGAAGGGACATACATATACCTATGGTTGGTTCATGTTGATGTTTACAGAAAATAACAAAATTCTATAAAGCAATTATCCTTCAACTAAAAAATAAAGAAATAATTTTTTTTAAAGAGTTTTGTCCCTCCAACGTGTGGATGCTCATTCCAAAGAAACAAGGAATGGGGATCAAAACACTTTTTATCTGAAAAGGAGTATAGTTGTATATGTGATTCATTTCTTGAAGAGAAAAGGTGAGGTGTTCCCCAAAACTTAGAAATACACTTGCTCTTTATAAGGAAAAAGCTAATATTTATTGACTGTATAATTGATATCAGAAGCTAAACTATAAGCTTTATTTGAACAATAA
Organism: Raphicerus campestris; assembly: GCA_006410735.1. NCBI lineage: Eukaryota > Metazoa > Chordata > Mammalia > Artiodactyla > Bovidae > Raphicerus > Raphicerus campestris. The sequence continues at coordinate 478,179 of SJYW01005728.1, forward strand.
CATTCAGTGTTTATGAAAGTTAACACAAAATGTTCATTGTTACTATCATCATTTAATGGATAAGGAAAATAAGGCTTACAAAGTTAAGCAAATTGCTTACAGTCAAATAGATGACACAAGTGGTGGGGAAGTGGAGCCCAGATTTGAATCCAATAGGGCTTCCCAGGGGGTGCTAGTGGTAAAGAACCCACTTGTCAATGCAGGAAAAATAAGAGATATGGGTTCGATCCCTGGGTCGAGAAGATCCCCTGGAAAAGGAAATGGCAATCCACTCCAGTATTCTTGCCTGAAGAATCTCCTGAACAGAGGAAACCTGGCAGGCTACAGACCGTACAGTTGCACAGAGTCGGACACAACCAAAGTGTCTTAGTAGTCAAATAGAGGGGCTTCCCAGGTGGTGCCAGTGGTAAGGAAACCACCTGCCAATGCAGGAGACTTAAGATATTCAGGTTTGATCCCTAGGTTTGGAAAAACCCCCGGAGGACCCACCCCAGTATTCTTGCTTGGAGACTCCCATGGACAGAGGAACCTGGCAGGCTATGGTCCATAGGGTCACAAAGAGTCAGACACGATTGAAATGACTTAGCATGGACACATGCTGTCAAATAGAGGAACATAAGGTAAAAACACAGTTGTATCAGCACAGAGTCTAAAGGAGCCTGGATACACAAAATCTCCCTATAAGAGGCAAGCTTTCCTCTTGATTGAAGATATGAACACAGAACTATAGAAATAAGGTATTACTTATAAGGCGGTTTTAAGAAATATGGAAATATAGGGCAAAGATGATTGCAGAACAATAACAGACATGGTCACACAGTAATATGGAGGGTTCCTTTAGCTAACTGGCCTTGGGTAGCTGACCCCATGGAAAGCCAGTGCTCAGTAGGAAGTGGAAGATTGAGAACGTTTTTCCTGACATGTTAAACTTTCAACTTGTTGAACCCTCTTTGGTCTGATTAAGATTATATCTTCCAAGGACACTTCTGAGAATGATTTAGTTTTCTTCTTCAATAAGGAAATGGGCTGTCATAAGGACTTTGAATGCTCCTAACTCCAGATAGCTATTTCCTTTTCTAAATGATAAAGGGTCTGTACACATTTCCGCATGATACTCAGAAGAGCCATTATATACATTTTCACTTTTCTGAGCCTGTAAGGCAAGTTTCTTGGTTGGAACAATTCTCCATGAGGCCTCTTCTGAAGCCTCTTGGCTCTTCCCTCCTAGAAGATTTCTCTATGTCACTATGTATCATCTTGTGCCACTGGAAAACAAAGCTCAGAAAGTTAATAGACTCAACTGATGTAAAAGGTTAATAAATACAGGGATAGAGTCAAAGCTTCAGTTTCTGACTCAAATTTGTTGGTATTTCTACTATACCATAACACCTGCAATACAGATTTCCTGCTTCATATATTTTAAATTCTTAAAAGTACACATTTTAGAATTAAACGGAATATTTATGTATGGTACTTTATTTATGAAAAACAGGCCTGACAGTACTAAATGAATAAAGAGTGGGTGCTTAAATAACTCAAATGTGGGGATAGTATACAAATGGACACATATATGTATAATAGTGCTTAGTTAATAAATATTTGCTGAACTCTGTCTCCAAAGTCACCTTGTAGTTCAGCTACAAAAAAGAGAGGAATGACTCCTGCCCTCAGAGACTGTCTGTCACAGGGTAAGATAAAGACAACATGCTTTAAGAGAGACATTTTACATTCTGTAAGGGAGAATTCTAGGAGCAGAGAGAGAAAATAATGGTAATGTGTTTGTAGGAGAATCTATAGAAGTTTCACTGTGCAAATAAATTTTAAGCATGACAAAGAGCTAGCCAGGTAAAACTGGGAGTGAAGGAAGAAGGCTCTGAACTGAAGCTCCAGAGTGAGTTCCAAGAGAACAGAACTTCAACTTTCAATGCTAAATTAACTATATTTATTTTCTTAGATTTATCACCAGCCTTGGTCACTCATTTCTCTTTGATACAAATTCTTCATCTGGATTCAGGGCACCATATCCTCCTGTTTTTAAAAATTTTTTCCCCATCAATATTTTACTAGAGCTTCCTCTTCTATCATTCTGTCAAATAATCAGGACTGAATCCTTGCTTTTCTTCTCTTCTCTACCCATACTTTCTTTGTGATCTCATTGGTCTCATTTCATTCAATAGCATTTCTTCTCCAATGATTCCTAGTTTTCCATATCTAACACAGGCCTCTTTACCATAGCCAAGCTCATATATCCAAACACCTCTCCATTTCTCCATCTAGATGTCTCATTGACAGATTTAACTCAACAGTGTCCAAAACAGAAATCTTAATCTCTTGACCTGATGATCTGACCCTACTCTAATCACACCATTCCCCATCCCACTTTAAAGCAGCTTCATCTTTCCAGTTGAATACAAAGACCTTAGAGTTATATTTGATTTATCTCTTTTTTCACTTACCACATTTGATCTGTTAGGAAGGGCAGTTGGCTCTAATGTTAAAATATATCCTGAAACCCAATAAAAAGAGAGTAAAAAGAATAGGACAAGTCACAGAAATAGAACAGCTAATGGCCCTTCAACGTATGAAAAGATGTTCAATTTCACTTATAATAAGACAAATGAAAATTACAATTACAGTATAATTATATGATATTTTTCATATACCATGTGGGCAAAAGTTCAAAAGCTTGACAGCACAGTCTGTTACAATGCTATGGAAAAACTGCCATGCTCATATATTTGACATTGAGAGTAAAAAGTGGTGAATCTATGTGAAGAGGTATTTTGCAATATTGAACAAAACTACAAACATGTGTTCTTTTTGACCCAATCATTCTACTTCTAGGGTAGACCTGGATATAGAGATATAAACAGAGATTTATGATATTTTATCATATCTCATGGGCTTCCCATCTGGCTCAGTGGTAAAGAATCTGCCTGCCAATGAAGGAGACACAAGACATGAGAGTTCTCTCCCTGGGTTGGGAAGATCCCCTGGAGTAGGAAATGGACTTCCCTGGTGGTTCAGATGGTAAAGTGTCTGCCTACAATGTGGGAAACCCAGGTTCTATCCCTGGGTTGGGAAGATCCCCTGGAGAAGGAAATGGCAACCCACTCCAATATTCTTGCCTGGAGAACCCCATGGACAGAGGTGCCTGGTAGGCTACAGTCCATGGGGTCGCAAAGAGTCAGACGCAACTGAACGATTAAACTTTCACTTTCACTTTCCTGGAGTAGGAAATGGCAAGCAGCTCTGGCATTCTTGCCTGGAAAATCCCATGGACAGAGGAGCTTGGCATGCTACAATCCATAAGGTTGCAGAGTTGGACGCAACTGAGCATATCACATGTCATGCCCAGGTCACTCAGGTGTTATCAGCAGCAGCAAAAGATGAAGAATAATCCAAATGCCCAATACAAGTTTGCTTTAATAAATCATAATATATCCATGCAATGAAGAACTATATAGATTTTTAAAAGAATGAAGAAGATAACATGTGTGGCTATCGTGTGTGTGTGTGTGTGTGTGTGTGTGTGTGTGTGTGTGTGTGAGACTCTCTAAGATGTGTANCTTTAATAAATCATAATATATCCATGCAATGAAGAACTATATAGATTTTTAAAAGAATGAAGAAGATAACATGTGTGGCTATCGTGTGTGTGTGTGTGTGTGTGTGTGTGTGTGTGTGTGTGTTTGTGTGAGACTCTCTCTATATATATGCATACTCTGTGTGGTGTAAATAAAAATTAACAAAGTGCACAACAATATATATACTATTATTTTTAAGGAAGAAAAAGAAGATGCAAGAAGAAACACAGGAAGAGCAAGGTAGAAGCTAAGTTTAAAAAACAGTCATTTATGGCAGGGGTCAGCAAACTGTGCCCACAGACCAAATACAGTCTGCTGCATGCTTTAGTAAATAAAGTTTTACTGCCACACAGCCTCACCCACTATTGTGCATATTGTTTGGGAGCTTCCTCATTACAGTAGCAGAGCTGAGTAGTTGCTAAATAGACCACATGGCCTATATTGCCCAAAGTGTTTACACTCTGTGAAGTGAATGAAAGTCGCTCAGTTGTGTCCAACTCTTTGGGACTCCATGGACGACACAGTCCATGGAATTCTCCAGGCCAGAATACTGGATGGGTAGCTTTTCCTTTCTCCAGGGGATCTTCCCAACCCAGGGATCAAACCCAGGTCTCCCGCACTGCAGGCAGATTGTTTACCAGCTGAGCCACCAGGGAAGCCCATTTTCACTTTGGTCCTTCAGAAATAGTATCAATCCTGATCTACAGGGGCAGAAGAGGACAGAGCAGGGAAGGTAGAGACGGAGGCAAGACTTTTCTAAGCATACTTATTAGGACAGCTCAAAGAAAATAAAAAACTTTTAAAACCTTAAAACTAAAAACAAATGGAAAAAAGTAATCTGACTGCATGTCAAGTTGATAAAATAACAACAGAGCAAAGAACTGTTTCAAGTGACTTCAGATTGCATATCTTCTAGCTTTTCTACTAATTGGATATTACAGCTTCGTGATATGTTACATAATCAAGTTCACACAGCACCAATGAAGTCTCCTTGTCAACAATATGAACCTAATCAAGACTTAAATTTTGCTTTCAATTTATAGGAAATAGAGGCAACGTTAAATAATACCAGTCTTACAAATCAGGGAAGTCTAATAGGTATACCTTTCTATAAGACAAACATTCTACATTTTTAAAGGGAATGTAATAGCAAACAAATAAACAGCAGTTCTAAATTAACTGCTGTTATTTTAGTTAATTATTCAGTGCATAAAACTGGATTAAATCGAGACTTGGAATCACACACACATATACATACTATATCTTGTAAAGGATATTTTCAAAGTCATTCACAAATTTTGAAAATATACTAGATATGTGAGTGATAGAGTCCTTGATTTTCAGATGATGAAATATTGCAAGATGAAGACATATGATGTCTGCCACTTTTAAATATTTTCCAAAGATAAATATGACGAAGTATTTAGGTCTAGGGTAATAAATGTTTATTGTACTATTATAACACTTTACATTTAAAACTTTCATAATAAAATGTAGAAAATATTATTGCGTGTGTGTGCATATGTGTGTATCTTCCCGTGTACCTCCCTCCAGAATCTGACCTTTAGCCCCCCATCATTGTCATCATCATCTCTCACCTTACCTAAGTCATCTTCTTATTTTCCCTGTTGTTATGCTTGTCACCACCAGCATCTGTCTGTCCATCACAAAACCAGACTTTAAAAGATATAAGTAAGACCATACTGTCTGTGTGTGCTTAGTTGCTCAGTTATGTCCAACTCTTTGGGACCCCATGGACTGCAGCCCACCAGGCTCCTCTATACATGGGATTCCCCAGGCAATCATAACGGAGCACAGCTCCACTAAATGCTCTGCAGTGGCTCATCTACTTNGTGCTTAGTTGCTCAGTTATGTCCAACTCTTTGGGACCCCATGGACTGCAGCCCACCAGGCTCCTCTATACATGGGATTCTCCAGGCAATCATAACGGAGCACAGCTCCACTAAATGCTCTGCAGTGGCTCATCTACTTCATTCTGATTCAGAGTCCAACTTCTTAGAGCTATAAGGCTCTACATGCTGGTCCGACCCCAACCCCACCCCCTTACCTCTCTAAGTCACTTTTCTACCTCTATTCCCTTGGGTCATTGTGTTTTAGCCACAGTTGCTCCCTTCAGTTCAGTTCAGTTCAGTCGCTCAGTTGTGTCTGACTCTTTGTGACCCCATGAATCGCAGCACGCCAGGACTCCCTGTCCATCACCAACTCCCAGAGTTCACTCAGACTCATGTCCATTGAGTCCGTGATGCCATCCAGCCATCTCATCCTCGGTCATCCCCTTCTCCTCCTGCCCCCAATCCCTCCCAGCATCAGAGTCTTTTCCAATGAGTCAACTCTTCGCATGATGTGGCCAAAGTACTGGAGTTNGGGGGAGAGAATTATCAATGTTTAAGCTAAATTGCAAATGTTATAAAAGGAAGGAAGTGATAGTTAATACAGGCTGACTGAGGAGCCAGAGAGGAAAATGTTGCCTTATGACTGGAATCTCACAAACATGGAAAGACTGACTCTGAACCTCAGAGAAAGTAGTCAGAAAACAGTTTCAAAACTTAAGGGAAGAAAGAGAGAAACCAATGAAATTAGCAGAAAGTGAAAACATCAACAAACTTGAGACAATATATATGAGCTGGAGAAGGGGCAAAAATTTCTACTTTGAGCTAATGAATATGAGAAGAATGATTTGAATTGGATAGAAAGGAGATGTAAGAACATGAAAAGAGAAAAATACTAAATATTTATCATAAATATAATTTATAGAGGGGGCTTTCATTATGTGCTTGTTTTAGCTTTATATGCTGACCAACCAAATCTGGATTTTACAATGTGCTGTTTCTAAGATTGCAAGGGATGAATCTGAATCACAGTATCTGAAGTCTCTGAACAAATTATTTCAATTGCTTTATAAAAATTTAAATAAAATTACTTAAAGCTTTATTAAATAAAGCATAAAATCTAAGAGGTTGGACTCTGGAGTCGGATTATTTATGGTCAAATCCTTTCTTGTAAGTTGACATCTTGGGTGAATTAATTTCTCTGTGTCTCAGTTATCTCATATGTAGAATGTAAATAACAATACCTATTACCTAACTACTCACAGTATATATGATGTATATAATCAATGTTAGTTATTATCATTGTATAATTATCTTGATTGTTGTCCTGTTTTCAGAACAGTTGAAGAATTTTGGAAAAGGTAAATAAAGAAATGCACTTTCTTACACATTCTACTTTAGAATATTACAGATAAGCTTACACAATCATTTGACTGTTAATGAAAGAACAGGTTCAGGAAGACAAGGAAGTCTTCTTAATAATAAAATAATTTCCACTCTTAATCCAGAGCTCTACTTCCACATAGAAATGATTCTTTTTTTGTTAAGAAAACTTAAAATTTCATAGCCACATACAATACTTTGCAACTTTACTGCTTCATTGCATTTCAATCATTCCTGTTATTATGANAAAATAATTTTCACTCTTAATCCAGAGCTCTACTTCCACATAGAAATGATTCTTTTTTTGTTAAGAAAACTTAAAATTTCATAGCCACATACAATACTTTGCAACTTTACTGCTTCATTGCATTTCAATCATTCCTGTTATTATGAGGATGTAACATGAGTAGAAAATTACTTAAACTACACAGGTTAAATTAATTTCAAGGCAAATATTTGAAAAATGAAGACATATATAAAACTGACTTTTTAACTGTACCCCAAAATCACACAATTGTTTAAGTTTTTACTTTTAGGATGCTATAACAAACTACCACATACTGGGTAACTTAAAAACAACAGAGATCTACGTCTCACAGTCCTGGAAGTTGGGAAGTCCAAGGTCAAAGGTTCCAGCACACTCTATGTCTGGTGAGAGCTCATCTTCTGATTCCTGAACATCTTTTCACTGTATCCACACAAGGTGAAGAGGGTGACAGATCTCTCTTGGAGGCCTCTTTTGTAAAAGAACTAACTATATTTATGAGGGTCCCACCCTCATGATCTGTCACTACCCAGAAGCCCTACTTTTTGATACCATTATCTGGGTGTTAAAATTCCAGAACATGAACTGTAGGGAGAAACAAACATTCAGATCATAAAGCATCTCTTAAATAAAAAATAATTTGATATTAGCAGAATCATATTTAGAAAATTCAGATTTAATATTTAGAACAGGCTTGGGGAAAATAATTTTTTCTAAATCAATGTGTTAGTCTGCTAGGGTTGCCATAATCCCTTTCCCCAAAAGCACACACCAAAACCACACATTCTTACACACACTATCTCTCTCTCTCTCTCTCTCTCTCTCTCTCTCCCCCCTCATAGAATAAACACACACTCTCCTCACAGAATGGGTATTTTTACAACAAAAAGTGGTGTCAGCAGGGTTGGTTTCCTCTGAGGCCCCTCTCTTTGGTTCACAGATGGCCACACTCGCCTTGTCTCTTCACACAGCTGTCCCTCTGTGCTCCTGATCCTGGTGTCTGTGTGTCTCAGTCTTAAAAGGATATCAGTCATATCGGACTATTGGAATAGGGCCCACCCTAATGACCTTATTTTAACTTAATTCCCTCTTTAAAGGCTCTCCTCCAAATTTGGTAACATCTGAGGAACAAAGGGCTTCAATCTATGAATTTTAGAAGAATACAACTGAGTGCAGAACAGTCCTCTTTACAGTTACTTTCAACTGTTAAATGTCATGTTTTAATAATCTACTGCAATATAAAACTGGTGTTTTGGTCTCTTCACCCCTTTACTGTTGCTGCCTTTTGAGAAATATGACTCTGCTTATAAAAATGAACTCGTAAACTCTATTCCATCTGGGTATTTTAACCCAGACACAATCTTTAGAACAACCGCATGAATCATGTTCTTGACTTTACTTCTGTCAAAATCCATTTTGGGACCCTTTCTTCCTGAAAGTGGTTAATGATCCTTGTACTATCTGACAATTCAAAATTTCTTCAACTCTCAGGCCACATTTATAGTTGCATTTCAGTGGTACAACGTTTTAATACTGCTACTGAACTGGATAAATTGTCACACTATTAAAAAGTGAAGGCAGGAAGGATGTCAAAACCATAGTAAGACTGTATGTATTATAATTTAGCCTGAGTTTCAGCTTTACTTGTTTTAATGATCTTACCTCTTTGCTTTTCAAACATACCTTTTTCAAATATATCTTTTCTCACATGGCTTTCTTTCATTATCTCCCTATTTTATTTCTAGAAAATGGTTAAGAATATATTCAATGAGAATAATAGGGAGACATTTAGCTGTAAAGTGTCTTGCCTAATGACTTCCTAACATATGTTTTCAAATATTCTGTCTTCATTTGTGAAATTAACAAACCTTTAGCAAATGATCTTTCCCTGAGAAATAGTCAACCTCTAAAGGAAGAGGAAGAAAAAGTAAAAAATATATATATATACACAAAAAACCCTAGAAGTCTGCTGACATTTAATTGAATTAGATTCCGTTTGAAAAGACCCTGATGCTGGGAAAGATTGAAGATGGGAGGAGAAGAGAATGACAGAGGATGAAATGATTAGATGGCATCACCAACTCAGTAGACATGAGTTTGAGTAAACTCTGGGAGTTGGTGATGGACAGGGATGCCTGGCGTGCTGCAGCCCATGGGGTCGCAAACAGTCAGACACAACTGAGCAACTGAACTGAACTGAAGTGCTATAGGAGTTCAGAGAAGCAAGAAGTTAAAAAGCTAGTCACTGTAGGTTTCCTAGTAGAGACATGGTTAGGGGAGGTCTATAAGGAGAGGTGGTAGAGAAGGCAATGGCACCCCACTCCAGCACTCTNGAACTGAAGTGCTATAGGAGTTCAGAGAAGCAAGAAGTTAAAAAGCTAGTCACTGTAGGTTTCCTAGTAGAGACATGGTTAGGGGAGGTCTATAAGGAGAGGTGGTAGAGAAGGCAATGGCACCCCACTCCAGCACTCTTGCCTGGAAAATCCCATGGACGGAAGAGCCTGGTAGGCTGCAGTCCATGGGGTTGCTAAGAGTCGGACATGACTGAGCAACTTCACTTTCACTTTTCACTTTCATGCATTGGAGAAGGACATGGCAACTCACTCCAGTGTTCTTGCCTGGAGAATCCCAGGGACAGAGGAGCCTGGTATGAGACTGTCTATGAGGTCGCATAGAGTCGGACATGACTGAAGCGACTTAGCAGCAGCAGCAGTATAAGGAGAGGTATGATTTGGATAGGCATAATTTGATGGATGACCTCTTGAAGACTTTGTCACAATGGGGATGCCTAAGGCATGCTCAAGATTATTTCAAATAACTATGGATGTTTATGACTTTTTAATGTATTTTATGGGTTATAGGTATGTTCATTTGACATTGAAAAAGTCTTGAAAAATCCTGAATTATTTTGAAATTGAAAAAAAATANGTTTATGACTTTTTAATGTATTTTATGGGTTATAGGTATGTTCATTTGACATTGAAAAAGTCTTGAAAAATCCTGAATTATTTTGACATTGAAAAAAAAAATATCCATCACTTTTCCTTCTTTAATTTCTAGAGACAGATAAAAGTGCAGAATTTTATCCTCTTGGTGAGATTAGTATATGGGAGAAGAGCATCTAGCTTCCCAGGTGGCCTAGTGGTAAAGAATCTGCCTGCCAATGCACGAGACACAGATTCAATCCTGGGTCAGAAAGACCCCCTGGAGAAGAAAATGACAACCCATTCCAGTATTCTGGCCTGGAAAATTTCATGGACAGAGAAGACTGGTGGGCTAGAGTTCATGGGGTTGCAAAGAGTCAAACATGACTGAGCATGCATGCACACAGACGAGTATGATGGTAGAAACCAAATCCCAAAGCATAACTCATAAACTAATGTGGATTTAGAAGTACTTGATGAAGAAAAAGATAGATCCAGGAGGCTGGAGGAAGATTCTGGAGACATGTGGTCTCCATGGAGGCTTGTTAAGAGTCTTTTGGAGGAAAGGTCCAGACAATGAATTTGCCATTTGGAGTAGTGGTTCAGACAATGGACCAGACACGTCTCCCTGGAGGAGACAAGTGACTGAGGGGTGTTTTGAAGAAACATGGCTGCATATCCTGTTTCTATTCTCAACCATGTTTGCTTCACTATCTAACTCTTCAATGATTCTTGGGAGCCAGGTTGCTTGGGTCCTTTTTCAATTTTCTTCACTTACCAGCTGTGGAACCTTAACTACCACTAATTTATAAGTTGTTAATTACTCTAGGCTTCAGTGATGTCATCCATAATATGGAGATAAGAACCATATGTTCTTCTCTTTCACAGATTATTATATGGTATGGTTGGGACAATTAAATGAGATAATGTATAGAACGTAAGATAATGATAATAATTAGCATTATTTAAGATAATGCTAATGTTTTTACATTTGTTATGTAAAGATACTGTTTCAGAAAAACAGAATCACAAGGAATAGGAAAGCACAGAGCTGTATGTTTGTAAGCATTACAGTTAAAATGGGACCAAGGGTGATGTCCCTGATTATCCATTGGTTAAGATTCCAGGATTCCACTGCAGGGCACATGGGTTAGATCCCTGGTTGGGGAAGTAAGATCCCACATGCCAGTGTGGCACAGGCAAATTTTCTTTTTTACATTTGATTGAGGAGCACAGAGTTAAAATGGTAGTTTTGCTTCAAAACTGTATGACTGTGGGCAAGAGTGCCTATCTACATATCAGCATAACCAGACTGCATTTTCAATAAAAATAGAAAAAAATAATGCAAATTTTAGAAAGAATCGAGTGGGATTTTTACAGTCATTTACTACAATCTGGCTCCTGATACAGTAATATTGTCTGTTTTATCCTTGAGGGGTAATCATGTAACATTTTCTTCAACCCTCCAAGCTTTTATGTCCTTTTCTGTAATATAGGGATTGTCCTAGGCTTAATGTGACTTCCCTTTAGATTCCCATTAGGTTTTACCTAACCATCCAAAGATATAGAAATGCCATTAGCAAATATGGAGACTGTAAGAGATTATTCAGTCATTAGTATCAATAATCTCTTTATACACTCATGTTTTGCCCAGGTTATGTGGCATAATCTATTACTTGAATGTACAGGGAATCATGGAATATTTTAAAGTAAAAAAGTATATTTTTATATATTCTTCTATCTGTGGGAGAAGGCAAGAGGGGGGTGATTTGAGAGAATAGCATTGAAAAATGTATATTATTATATGTGAAAGAGACTGCCAGTCCAGATTCGACACACGAGACAGGGTGCTCAGGGCTGGTGCTCTGGGATAACCCTGAGGGATGGAATGGGGAGGGAGCTGGGAGGGGGGTTCAGGATGGGCAACACATGTACACCCATGGCTGATTCATGCCAGTGTATGGCACAACCACTACGATAGTGTAAAGTAATTAGCCTCAGCAGCATATATATGTGTGTGTGTGTATATATATATGTATATATATATATATATATACATATATAAATTCCCTACCACAGTGGTGAACTTGCCAAGTAGCACTAGTGGTAAAGAATCCACCTGCCAGTGCAGGAGATATGAGAGACCTGAGTTTGATCCCTGGGTCGGGAAGATCCCCTGGAATAGGAAATGGAAACCCTCTCTAGTATTCTTGCCTGGAAAATTCCCATGGACAGAGATGCCTAGCAGGCTGTAGTCCATGGGGCGGCAAAGAGTCAGGCATGACTGAACAACTGAGCACACTCACAGTGGTGTTTCTCAAACTTTTTTTCAACACGGCCCCTCTAAAGAGCCTCTGCTGATATTGTCCCTAGCATTCATATCTAACAATGAAATGTCAACATCGTAGATATACTGTATATTTGTCTATGTGCTGTATACATACTCATTCGTTAGGCATAAAGAACAGCAAGAAAGAACAAGACTCCTCCCACCATCACTTCCAAGAATCAGTTTTCAAATCCTCTGGGGTTATATTACTGAGGGTGACAATACATTCGCTAGGACTTTTGCAAAATAATTTTGTTGATTATCTTAAAAAAAAGAAGCATAAGACTGATTATCTTGATGGTACTCATTCCAGCCAGACTTCCTTTTAGGTAGCAAATTTATAATAACAAACTTAAAGGAAAATCTGCACTAAGATGGCATACATCAGGTAATTTGTTTCTTTTAAATCTTGGTCATATTTTATATTTCAGCTTATGTGGTCATGGTACATAGCTTTTCTAATCACAGATCTAGCAATTTAC
>SJYW01005728.1:491592-534963 GCA_006410735.1 Raphicerus campestris
ACATATATAAATTCCCTACCACAGTGGTGAGCTTGCCAAGTAGCACTAGTGGTAAAGAATCCACCTGCCAGTGCAGGAGATATGAGAGACCTGAGTTTGATCCCTGGGTCGGGAAGATCCCCTGGAATAGGAAATGGAAACCCTCTCTAGTATTCTTGCCTGGAAAATTCCCATGGACAGAGATGCCTAGCAGGCTGTAGTCCATGGGGCGGCAAAGAGTCAGGCATGACTGAACAACTGAGCACACTCACAGTGGTGTTTCTCAAACTTTTTTTCAACACGGCCCCTCTAAAGAGCCTCTGCTGATATTGTCCCTAGCATTCATATCTAACAATGAAATGTCAACATCGTAGATATACTGTATATTTGTCTATGTGCTGTATACATACTCATTCTTTAGGCATAAAGAACAGCAAGAAAGAACAAGACTCCTCCCACCATCACTTCCAAGAATCAGTTTTCAAATCCTCTGGGGTTATATTACTGAGGGTGACAATACATTCGCTAGGACTTTTGCAAAATAATTTTGTTGATTATCTTAAAAAAAAGAAGCATAAGACTGATTATCTTGATGGTACTCATTCCAGCCAGACTTCCTTTTAGGTAGCAAATTTATAATAACAAACTTAAAGGAAAATCTGCACTAAGATGGCATACATCAGGTAATTTGTTTCTTTTAAATCTTGGTCATATTTTATATTTCAGCTTATGTGGTCATGGTACATAGCTTTTCTAATCACAGATCTAGCAATTTACATTTTAAGCAAATATGAATGTTGGCTCAAAAACATGTCAGGTAGAATTATTGACTGAAGTTTAAAGTAAAATTCATTTATCAATCTCTGAAGTTTTATACAAATAAGCCATGATGCTAAAAACAAATAAAAAACCTGAATACAAATCAAACAAAGGTAGAAATTTGGGCTAGTCAGTATAAGTAAAAAGAAAACTGTCAGCAAACTCTTTGCTTGTAAAGATGGAAACAGAATAGTAACTTGAGTAACCACTTTTGTCTGAGAGAAAGGAAAAAAGGGAAGATTCTACATTTACTAACCTAAATTTACAATATAACTTAACTTTGATTTCAAAACATAACATATATATACTCACACCCTTGCTTCTGCCAAGATATGTTTGGATTTCCTTGAGCTGAGAGGTATTTTATCATTTAATAATTACAAACATTTTGTCAGAAAAGAGGAAAAACATTCAGGTAGGTTTAGAATACTTTAACTCTGCAGTTGGATGTAATGAATGTTCCATATTACCTTTAATTGAAGCATATATATTAGTAGTAAAATTCATAAATCACTAGTGCAGAAAAAGAGAACATAGAGTCATAAATTTGACACATTTTACATTAAAATAGATACATCAACTATTAAAATAAATGTATCTCTTACTGAGAAAATAGATCAAAATCAAATCTAATAGTTCACTTACCAAATCAGACATCTACTATTGAATCATTACTTATTGAATACTGAAGAAGATACATCATCTATCAAATCAAATACCTTCTCTAGTAAATCAACCTCACCATCTGATTTAAAACCGTCTCCTACTAAATCAAAAAACCACCCTATAAATCAAAGCAATATTGCATCAAAGAATTTCATTTAAAGTAAATATAGTGTATCACCAGACTGCATATATCATAGTAAAGGTACCATTTATTAGGAGAAAGATATGCCTTTTCCCAGCTAATTCTTTCAAATGGGTTCCTTTTGATACAGTGCAAACTTATTCATTTAGACTCCTTTTAACTATAACTTTAAAAACATATATTTCTAAGTAAATAATACTTAAACAAGAAGGAAGTGTTTGAGGATGCTTAAAATAACTTAGTAGTCTTAACTAGCTCCAGTAGGTTATAAAATCATAAAGAGCTTAACAGTGAATCAATTTGATCTCTTTTCTTTTTTTCTGTCCTGTTCAGTGTGATAGAGTTTTGTTGTTTTATTTTGTTTTTGCTTGTTTAATAACTTAGTAGGAAAGCTCTGGGGTAGCAGGGAGTCAGAGTCATCTTTCTGCCTTTATGTTTCATTTAGGCATCATTTTGACAACAAAGGTCCATATAGTCAAAGCTATGGTTTTTCTAGTAGTCATGTACAGATGTGAGAGTTGGACTATAATGAAGGCTGAGCACCAAAGAATTAATGCTTTTGAATTGCGGTGTTGGAGAAGACTCTTGAGTCCTTTGCACAGCAAGGAGATCAAACCAATCAACCCTAAAGGAAATCCACCCTGAATATTCACTGGAAGGACTGATGCTGAAGCTGAAGCTCTAATACTTTGGCTGCCTGACACAAAGAGAAGACTCACTGGAAAAGACCCTGATGCTGGTAAAGATTCAAGGCAAAAGGAGAAGGGAGCATCAGAGGATGAGATGGTTAGATAGCATCAGTGACTCTATGGAGATAAATTTGATCAAACTCTGGGAGATAGCAGAGGACCAAGGAGCCTGACATCATGCAGCCTATGAGGTCACAAAGAGTTGTACATGACTTAGTGACTGAACAACGATGAAAACTGGATGTACACAGACTAATCTGGCTTCACTTAAGAAATTGGCACATTTATCCACTGAGTTATCACCTATATAGACATATAATCTTCTAGAAGCTAAACTCACTAATATTGTTGTTGTGTGTTGTTTAGACATTAAGTTGGTCCGACTCTTTTGTGAGCCCATGGAGTGGAGCTTGTCAGGCTCCTCAGTCCATGGGATTCTCCTGGCAAAATACTGGAGAGGGTAACCATTTCCTTTTCCAGGAGTTCTGCCCAAGAGAGGGATCAAACCCAGGTCTCCTGCATTGCAGGCAGATTCTTTATCATTTGTGCCACTAGTACCAATGTATTAAGATGTATTCATAGTTGGCTTAGAAGATAAAGTGTCTGCCTGCAGTGCAGAAGACCTGGGTTCAATCCCTGGGTTGGGAAAATCCCCTGGAGAAGGAAATGGCAGCCCAGTCCAGTACTCTTGCCTGGAAAATTCCATGGATGGAGGAGTCTGGTAGGCTAGAGTCCATGGGGTTGCAAAGAGTTGGACACAACTGTGTGACTTCACTTTCTTTTCTTTCCTTCATAATTGGTAGCACGTAGATATGGTGGGTATGTGGATATTCATAATTGGTAGCAGGGGTTATCTAATTATTCATTTTTATGACTGGCTGAAATTGACATATTGCCAAAATTTAAAATTAAGATATTCTACTAAAATTTTGATAATCAATTTTCTGGAAAATCTAGTATATTTTGAAATATTGGGTCCAAGTTTTCTTCTAGTAATGTAGAGTTGGAGTTCTAATGTTTTAGAACAGGCTTTATAGCCTACATTTCACTAAAGCCCCCTTTCACTTGCCAACTTTTTCCAATTTTAAAGTTGACCTGCTTTCTCACATCTATTAATTTTACTTGGCCTACCTGGGCCCTGATAGTCTTGAATTTACAATCTTAGCTACAAAGCCTATCATTTAGTAAATAATTTTGAGTTTGATTTTGTGCTTAGTATATTTTTGAGAATTCTAAAGATGTGAATGAACTTTAAGACTTCGTTCTTACCCTTAGGTATATTTCTATCTTGCTGAGGGTCTTAAAATACTGATGAAGGGTTTATAGAACAGGAAAGTATATCATAACAGACTATTTACAAAGCAGTTAGTAACTCTTAGGTAAACAGAGACTACATATTGGTTCAAATTAACACTTACATTGGATTTGAAATGTAGGAAGAAGGAAGAAGAAGAATACATTAAGCAACATTTGCAAGTGCAAAACTACTCTGACTTTATGAACAAGTGGGATGAGTAAGTTACCCAGTTAACACAAAAGGCCAACTATCTGGGGAATAATTGAGGCCCATCTGCAAGGCCATATCTAGAGGATGGTTTTGCAATTACAAATCTGAGTAAAATACCCATGTCTTATTGCTGCATAAACCTTGATTTATCCCTATATTCATTCCTCAGACTCCACCTGCACTCCTATTCCACTCAGTCTCAATGGTACGTTTTGCTTTTCTCACTAGAAACGTAACTACTCTACTGTGTGTTCTGAGATACTCTTGCCTGGTTAAGGCTCGAAAATAGATTGTAAGTCATTTATGAGTTAGTCAATAAGCCCAGCCTTTCCTACTGCAAGCTATTTATAAAATGTGGCCCAAACATGTTTATCACTGATCAGCAGTTTCTCATTATTGCTCTGTTTCTGTCGATATGAACATTGATTAATTGTAATTGCAGTTTTGGCCAGAGTGAATTGATTAAAGCATAAAGTAACAAGAATTGTACAAGAATGTCAAAAGGAAGGATCAGTTCCACAGAACACTTGGAGGATATGCTGATCCATTCAAGGTGGAAGCCATATGCTGCCAGAGCCAGCAGATTAGATGGAAAAAAACAACTACTCTACTCTAATAAAGAAATTGGATGATTAAAAGAAAATGCTGACCTCTGCAATAAATAATTCCAGTTTCCTATTTTATATAGAATAAATTACTTACAGAAAATGTAACCCTTTAAAAAAAAGTCTTTTATTTACTCTGTGTTAAGTTTTATTGTCTTAATTTTGAAAATTATATAAGATATTAATGCACACACCTATTTTTTGTAACTTTTTTCTTTATAAATGAAACAATATATTTTTAAAAAAGAACACCTTCCCTGGTGACTCAGATGGTAAAGAATCTACCTGCAATGAGGGAGCTCTGGGTTTGATCCTTGGGTTGGGAAGATCTTCTGGAGAAGGAATGGTTAACCACTCTAGTATTCTTGCATGGAGAATTCCATGGACAGAGGAGCCTAGTAGGCTATAGTCCATAGGGTTGCAAAGAGTTGGACATGACTGAGTGACTAACACGTTTTTTACTTTTCATAGAAACTCCATTGATTCTCCAAACATAACTATTCATAAATTGCTTAAGGGTTTATATCACATGATGAAATAAATATTCTTAGGGAATGAATTTCTGTGGCTGCCTTGGAAAATATGTGCTAACGTTTTGACATTCTTTCTGTTATCTAATCAGCCAATAAATTTGAGTGGATACCAGGTTCAAGGTTCTATAATGAATTTACTGGGAAACTGAAAACAAATTAAGACCTTATCTTTGCCCTTCAATTAGCTCCTGCCCACCTCTCAAGAAACATGAAACACACAGGAATTTACAATACAAAAGCTAGCTAGTGAAAGTTGCTCAGTCATATCTGACTCTTTGTGACCCCATGGAGTATATTGTCCATGGCATTCTCTAGGCCAGAATACTGGAATGGATAGCCTTTCCATTCTCCAGGGGATCTTCCCAATGCAGGGATCAAACCCAGGTCTCCAGCATTGCAGGTGGATTCTTTACTACTACTGCTGCTGCTTCTAAGTCGCTTCAGTCATGTCCGACTCTGTGTGATCCCATAGATGGAAGCCCACCAGGCTCTGCTGTCCCTGGGATTTTCCCATCCCTGGGANTAACCCTTTAAAAAAAAGTCTTTTATTTACTCTGTGTTAAGTTTTATTGTCTTAATTTTGAAAATTATATAAGATATTAATGCACACACCTATTTTTTGTAACTTTTTTCTTTATAAATGAAACAATATATTTTTAAAAAAGAACACCTTCCCTGGTGACTCAGATGGTAAAGAATCTACCTGCAATGAGGGAGCTCTGGGTTTGATCCTTGGGTTGGGAAGATCTTCTGGAGAAGGAATGGTTAACCACTCTAGTATTCTTGCATGGAGAATTCCATGGACAGAGGAGCCTAGTAGGCTATAGTCCATAGCGTTGCAAAGAGTTGGACATGACTGAGTGACTAACACATTTTTTACTTTTCATAGAAACTCCATTGATTCTCCAAACATAACTATTCATAAATTGCTTAAGGGTTTATATCACATGATGAAATAAATATTCTTAGGGAATGAATTTCTGTGGCTGCCTTGGAAAATATGTGCTAACGTTTTGACATTCTTTCTGTTATCTAATCAGCCAATAAATTTGAGTGGATACCAGGTTCAAGGTTCTATAATAAATTTACTGGGAAACTGAAAACAAATTAAGACCTTATCTTTGCCCTTCAATTAGCTCCTGCCCACCTCTCAAGAAACATGAAACACACAGGAATTTACAATACAAAAGCTAGCTAGTGAAAGTTGCTCAGTCATATCTGACTCTTTGTGACCCCATGGAGTATATTGTCCATGGCATTCTCTAGGCCAGAATACTGGAATGGATAGCCTTTCCATTCTCCAGGGGATCTTCCCAATGCAGGGATCAAACCCAGGTCTCCAGCATTGCAGGTGGATTCTTTACTACTACTGCTGCTGCTTCTAAGTCGCTTCAGTCATGTCCGACTCTGTGTGATCCCATAGATGGAAGCCCACCAGGCTCTGCCGTCCCTGGGATTTTCCCATCCCTGGGAGAACACTGGAGTGAATTGCCATTTCCTTCTCCAATGCGTGAAGGTGAAAAGTGAAAGTGAAGTTGCTCAGTCATATCCAACTAGTAGCGACCCCATGGACTGCAGCCTACCAGGCTCTTCTGTCCATGAGATTTTCTAGGCAAGAGTGCTAGAGAGGCTTGCCATTGCCTTCTCCAGATTCTTTACTGGCTGAGCCCAAAGGAAGCCCAAGAATACTGGAGTGGGTAGCCTATCCCTTCTTCAGGAGATCTTTCCAGCTCAGGAATTGAACCAGGGTCTCCTGCATTGCAGGTTGATTCTTACCAACTGAGCTATCAGGGAAGCCAATATAAGAGAGAAGGTGATATATCCAAAGTGCTTTGAAAGTTCAGCATAGGAAGAAGTCATAGTTCACTGGGAAAATTTCAGGAAAGCTTATTAGACAAAAAGGGTGGGGGGCACTTGAGTCTGGATTGAAAGGAGTAGTAGAGGAAATAAAGAGGAAATAAAGAGGCAAGAACAAAAATCTCCATGATGAAAAATTAATGTGAAGTCCGATGGAGTTAGTTTATTTTTGTCAGAGTCTGAATTAAGTTTTAAAATACATTTAGCAGTTGATTAACTATCAGACAAAGCACTTCTAATAATAATAATTTGTTTATAAAAGACTTTCCTAGAAAAATTAACTCTAACCCTTTCTTTAAAAGTATCTCCTCCTGTGGCTTTGCAGTAAAATACTAAGCCTTGCAGATAAAACCTTTTGCTCAACACTTAGTTCTCAGTGTATTATCTGTTGTAACCCTGTAGCCTAACTACGGGTAATATAGACCTTAAATCAATTAAGCACCATTCATCGAGTCAGTTACAAAACTCTAAAACATTACAACTCTCAAAGCCTTCTTTGTTTCCCTTAATGAAAGAAGAGAAGTCAAATTCTTCACTCACTAAATTAGGTTAAAAAACAGTTGCCTACATCTTCAGTCCAACATAGGATATTGACTTTTCATCATGAAAAACAAATATGTAAGATTTTGAAATTACATCCAATAAATGTTTTTTTGATCAATGTGTAAAACATTAACAGATAAAACCAATACAATATTGTAAAGTAATTAGCATCCAATTAAAATAAATAAATTTATATTAAAAAGATAACTATGTATTATAGCAAAGATTATTTGTCCCTGAGAATGCACAATCGTTTATTTCTCCTTCCATTTTTAAAAGTGCCGTGTCTTGTAACTATTTCTGCAAGCTCTATAAGTAGCAGAAGCTTTGACCAAATACCTAAAACCACTCTGCTCCCAATCTTACTCATTTTAAAGGTGAAATATAGTTTCAGTTCAGTTTAGTCACTCAGTAGTGTCCGATTCTTTGTGACCCCATGGACTGCAGCACACCAGGCCCCCCTATCCATCAGCAACTCCCAGAGTTTACCTAAACTCATGTCCATTGAGTTAGTGATGCCATTCAATCATCTCCTCCTCTGTCGTCCCCTTCTCCTCCTGCCTTCAATCTTTCCCAGCATTAGAATCTTTTCAAATGAGTCAGTTCTTTGCACTAGTTGGCCAAAGTATTGGAGTTTCAGCTTTAACATCAGTCCTCCCAATGAACACTCAGGACTCCTTTATGACGATCCCCTTTAGGGTGGACTTGTTGCAGATCAAGGGACTCTCAAGTCTTCTCCAACACCACAGTTCAATAGCATCAATTATTCAGCACTTAGCTTTCTTTATAGCCAACTCTCATATCCATATATGCCTACTGGAAAAAACATAGCTTTGACTAGATGGACCTTTGTTGGCAATGTCTCTGCTTTTTAATACACTGTCTATGTTGGTCATAACTTTCCTGCCAAGGAGTAAGCATCTTTTAATATCATGGCTTCAGTCACCATCTGCAGTGATTTTGGAGCCCACAAAAATAAAGTCTGTCACTATTTCCACTGTTTCCCCATCTATTTGTCATGAAGTGATAGGACCAGATACCATGATCTTAGTTTTCTGAATGTTGAGCTTTTTAAGTCAACTTTTTCACTCTCCTCTTTCAATTTCACCAAGAGGCTTTTTAGTTCCTCTTCAGTTTCTATCATAAGGGTGGTATCATCTGCATATCTGAGGTTATTGATATTTCTCCCAGTAATCTTGATTCTAGCTTGTGCTTCTTCCAGCCCAGCGTCTCTCATGATGTACTCTGCATATAAGTTAAATAAGCAGCCTTGATGTACTCATTTTCCTATCTGGAATAAGTTTGTTGTTCCATGTCCAGTTGTAACTGTTGTTTCCTGACCTGCATACAGGTTTCTCAAGAGGCAGGTCAGGTAGTCTGGAATTTCCATCTCTTGAAGACTTTTCCAGTTTGTTGTGATCCACACAGTTAAAGGCATAGTCAATAAAGCAGAAGTAGATGGTTTTCTGGAACTCTCTTGCTTATTTGATGATCCAGTGAATGTTGGCAATTTGATCTCTGGTTCCTCTACCTTTTCTAAAACCAGTTTGAACATCTAGAAGTTCACGGTTCACGTATTGCTGAAGCCTGGCTTGGAGAATTTTGAGCATGACTTTACTAGCGTGTGAGATGAGTGCAATTGTGCGGTAGTTTGAGCACTCTTTGGCATTGCCTTTCTTTGGGATTGGGAAGAAAACTGACCTTTTCCAGTTCTGTGGCCACTGCTGAGTTTTCCAAATTTGCTGGCATATTGAGTGTAGCACTTTCACAGCATCATCTTTCAGGATTTGAAAGAGCTCAACTGGAATTCCCTCACCTCCACTAGCTTTGTTCGTAGTGATGCTTCCTAAGGCCCACTTGACTTCACATTCCAGGATGTCTGGCTCTAGGTGAATGATCACACCATTTTGATCATCTGGGTCGTGAAGCTCTTTTTTGTGTAGTTATGCGTGTATTCTTGCCACCTGTTCTTAATATCTTCTGCTTCTGTTAGGTCTATATCATTTCTGTCCTTTATTGTGCCCATATTTTCATGAAATATTCCCTTAGTAACTCTAATTTTCTTGAAGAGAACCTTAGCCTTTCCCATTCTATTGTTTTCCTCTAATTCTTTGCACTGATCATTGAAGAAGGCGTTATTTCTCCTTGCTCTTCTTTGAAACTCTGCATTCAAATGTATATATCTTTCCTTTTCTCCTTTGTTTTGGTTTGATTTAAATAAGTAGTTTTTATCATTTTAGCCATGTTATTTTGAGTTTATCTTTTCAGACATAAACAAATCTTTAGTTATTCACATTTTCTGGTAGATGATTTAAAGAGAAAAATGAGACTCCCACCACAAACACTTGAACACAAGTCTCATGAAACACTGATCACCTGGGAGAATAGACCAAGAAAAGGTTTTAAAAGAGGCTAATGATAGTGATTCAAAGGACTCTGCAGAGAGACAGACTTGGTTCTGAGAAATGACATACATTATTTAAGTTCCCTTAGCCTTAATATCTACCTCATAGAATAATTGCGAGAAACATATGGAAGGCACTTAGCATAGAGTCCAATAAGGAGTAAGCCTTGAATAAATGACATATATTGTTCTCATTGCATCTCTGAGTTTCAGGGGATTCACACTCATTTCTGTACAGATAACTGCAACAAACTCTCTCTCTCTCAAGTCCTGTCACAGAGCTTGTTTTCTCCCCAAAATTCCCTATGGAGTTCATGCAGCAGATACTAAATATTTTCCCATTTTAAAGATAAGGAAAATGATCCCACGAAAAATTAGGTTTTTGTCCCAGATGTCCAAAGAGAAATTAGTTGTGCTGAAACTGAAATCTGATTTCTCAACAGACACTCATAATAAATAGCATCATTTAAAGTAAGAAGAGTAAAATAGAAAAAAAAAATTGCCTCCTGTAAATATGACTTTCTTTTCTGAGTTCAGTAGAAAACATTTATTATGGCTATATAACTGTGAGAAAATAGACATATTACAAAAAGACTTAAAGAAGAATCTGATAGAACTGGTATAGATTAGAACTTTAAACTTCACCTTATAGTTGTATAATGCTATTATACACTTTAATTTGTTTTCCCAATTAACAATTTTTATTCTTCATCATTGAGTGGGAAACAATTCATCATATTAGTGTGAAATAAAATTCATATTTTGTGGCAAGACAAGTAAATTTAAACAACAACAAAAACCCCTTCTCTTCCTTTGGTCTCCTCTGTCTGCCGACTGTACATTGTGTATACTTTGTACTGACCAGATATTCCCCATCAGCAGAATATCTTCTCAACATAAAGAGCAATATTCTCCTAGCATCCTTAAGACAACTCCTTAAAGATAATATTCCTCCCTGACCCCAAAATGGGTCACACAGCACGTATATCTGGATTATGTAAACTTTCAATTATACACCATTTAATATGTCAGCCCTCAAGTCTCAAAAAATGTATATAACTGTTCCTTGACTTCTAATAGGCATAAGAGGTCTCAGAGCTTTCTGAGATGCTTTGCCCAGATTATAAACCTCAGCTTTGACTGGAGTAAAATTTTCCATTTCTTTCTTATATCAATGGATTAAGTTTTTGTGAACATTAGAAAGGAAGAGGTTAGTATGACTGCCCCATTCTCTTATGGAGCAGCCAAGAAGGGGAAGTTTTTAGATTTCTGGTTCTTTCTCCCCAGACCATGTTATCACTCACTCATTAAAGGTAAGTTGAAAGAAAAGTCGCAGGAGAAAATTTGCATTGGACTTTGCTGTATTCTTTTATAAAAATTTTGGATACTGTTGATGGCTCTTGGAGTGATTGAACTGATGGCTATATCATTTCTGTTTGAAAAATGTAGGAAGATCCTGCTGTGTGACTTGGAGGATGTGAGCAAAGTGAAGATGATTCCATGAATGTTGATTTATTGCTAAACACAATGGTATCTTAATTGAAGAGTCACCTGTATAGTAGAAGGACTTTACTATTAAGTTTGTCATTTTTAAAAAAAATGAACAAGAAAAGATAAAAATTTTAACCTGGAAACTTGTACTACTTCCCTTCCTCCCAAGAAAATAGGCATTTCTTTTTTTTTTTTCAGTTTTAAAATATATGAATTTTTTTTTCATTTTATCAAACCATAAGTTAAAGGGGGAAATGTCCATAATTCACAACTAAATCTTTAATCAAAACCTAGAATTCCACAAGAACTGGAGAAATGGCAAATACATGCAAATCCCAGTCCAGAACAATTTTGTTTGATTTACAAGGAGCCTCTTGTATCTATGTTTAAATGTAACATGTGACTCTACAGTCATCTTTCAGACTGAGAGAATTTCCAAATAATCAAAATGTCACAAAGTTAGTACATTTAATTTTATTTCATCTCCTACAATTTGAACTCTGATTGTAATTACAGCTTCATCTGCTCTTGAATGATTTTGTTTTATCAGACAAAGACAGTGCTCTGATGACCACACTAATAGAGAATAAGGAACCTGCTTAAGAGAGAAAATAATAAGAATGCTATTCTCTGGGAGGCAGAGAAACCCTGATACTATAAAGTATACAACATATGTCTTGATGCTATAATTAATAGTTGTTCATTCCCATAACTTCTACAATAGTCACATGTTGTTTTCTCTGACCAAGAATTTAAATTGGAGGGGACAAAACCTAGAGCAAAGACTGCTATCGTGGAAGAAGCAAATTTAGATATTGAAGAAATGTAACTCTGAAGGACTGATCAGATGAAGTAACCATTGTTAAATAAGAGAAGAAATCAGAGGAATATACTTCCCTGACCTCATTTTACCATGCTTTTACCAGGTAGACACAAAATTAGATTCAGAACTTCACGTATATCATTGATGAGATGCCTAGGGGAAACTATTTAAGGTTGGATAAGACTATTATTCTACTTCAGCTGGAGCCGGACATTAACAAAAAGGCTTACATTAAACAAGGTTTATTACTATAGCTGATGTGATGATGAATAAACCATCAGTATTGATATGTTGAATTGTTCTGCTATGAAAAGTAATAGCAATTACCTGTCCTACTATGACAAGGGATTATTTTGATAAGGAAATGAGGTCATATAATTTTAATAAACGTGAAATAAAATGAAAATAAGTCGATAAGTGGTATCAATTGTTGACTATTCTTTAAATAATATCCCTGGTGGCTCAGAGGTTAAAGGGTCTGCCTGCAATGCAGAAGACCTGGGTTCTATCCTTGGGTCGGGAAGATCCCCTAGAGAAGGAAATGGCAATGCACTCCAGTATTCTTGCCTGGAGAATCCCATGGATGGAGGAGCCTGGTAGGCTACAGTCCATGAGGTTGCAAAGAGTCATACACAACTGAGCAACTTCACTTTCACTTAGGAATCAGCTTTTTTTTAAGGTTTATAAGGAAAACAATCAAGAGACACAGATCCTGTGAGGAAAAGGGAATAAGAAATGGGTACAGGTGAATACAGATGGGCATTGTGTTGCATATAGGAATTTTGATGTTGCTAAAAATTCTAAATTTATCCAGTTCAAAATTTCTTCTTTGGAAACAGAAGACTGGTAATATTAACAAGAGTCACACCCAATGTCCCACAGCCAAAGTGAAGCACAATTTGAACTAAAGTCTCCAGAGTCTGAGTCAAATACTTTTTTTTTTTAATGCCAATACACCATGGTACAACACATTCTTTTCACTTGCAAAACTCTTGAAGATATAAATCAAATCTTGTTAGAGAGGTGTGAAGTGTGTGTCCCAAAGTTCATCTCATCATAAGATCTTAGAGTAGGAAATGCTGTCTGAGACTGTCTCATCATTCAGAGAATTATTTCATGGATTTCCAATCTCCTTGGCAGATGATGATCCACCTATTAAGATTATCTCTAGGGAAAGGAAATATTTTTTATCACTTTGCATTAACATGGGAAATACCAAATGACCTGACCTGCCCCTTGAGCAATCTGTATGAAGGTCAGGAAGCAACAGTTAGAACTGGACATGGAACAACAGACTGGTTCCAAGTGAGGAAAGGAGTACATCAAGGATGTATATTGTCACCCTGCTTATTNAAAGGAAATATTTTTTATCACTTTGCATTAACATGGGAAATACCAAATGACCTGACCTGCCCCTTGAGCAATCTGTATGAAGGTCAGGAAGCAACAGTTAGAACTGGACATGGAACAACAGACTGGTTCCAAGTGAGGAAAGGAGTACATCAAGGCTGCATATTGTCACCCTGCTTATTTAACTTACATGCAGAATACATTATGAGAAATGCTGGGCTGGATGAAGCTCAAGCTGGAATCAAGATTGCCAGCAGAAATATCAATAACCTCAGATAGGCAGATGATACTACCCTTATGGAAGAAAGTGAAGAACTACAAAGCCTCTTGATGAAAGTGAAAGAGGAGAGTGCAAAAGCTGGCTTAAAGCTCAACATTCAGAAAATGAAGATCATGGCATCTCATCCTACCACTTCATGGTAAATATGGTAAATAGATGGGGAAACAGTGGAAATAGTGTCAGACTTTATTTTTGTGGGCTCCAAAATCACTGCAGATGGTGACCACAGCTGTAAAATTAAAAGATGCTTACTTCTTGGCAGGAAGGTTATGACCAACCTAGACAGCATATTAAAAAGCAGAGACATTACTTTGCCAACAAAGGTCTGTCTAGTCAAAGCTATGGTTTTTCCAATAGTTATCCAGTAGTTATGTATGGATATGAGAGTTGGACTATAAAGAAAGTTGAGCGCCAAAGAATTGATACTAGAACTGTGATGTTGAAGAAGACTCCTGAGAGTCCCTTGGACTACAAGGAGATTCAACCAGCTCATCCTAAAGGAAATCACTCCTAATTATTCATTGGAAGGACTGATGCTGAATCTGAAACTCCAATACTTTGGCCACCTGATGTGAAGAACTGACTCATTGGAAGGGACCCAAGATTGAAGGCGGGAGAAAAAAAGGACAACAGAGGATGAGATGGCTGGATGGCATCATCGACTCAATGGACTTGAGTTTAAGCAAATTCTGGGTGTTGGTGATGGACAGGGAGGCCTGGAGTGCTGCAGTTCATGGGGTTGCAAAGAGTCAGACACGACTGAGTGACTGAACTGAACCAAACTGAACATGGGAAATATCCAAAAGGTAGATGATTCTGCTCTGGGCATGCACCTAAATATATATTTAAACCCTAGATTGGCATTAAAATTACTCCAAGTAGCTTTCTGAATTACTTCAAGTAGCTTTCTGACTACCAGTCCTAACTTACTCTGCCTCAGACACATTGACGTCCATTCAAGCTATTTTTAAGTACAAGAAACCTTCTCCCAAACCAATGTCTTGCTGCTTCTGCCTAGAAAGTGCTCTCTTCAAATAGGTACATGATTTCCTGCTTCTCTTAATCCAGGCCTGCCCTCAAATGTCTCTTCACTGGAAACATTTGACCATCTGATTAAAAACAAGATCCTTCTGCATTCCATCACTTTGTTGCCTTAAGCTAGTTTGCTTGACACATTTTATAAATGTATTTTCTGTTTCCCTCTACCTTAAACTCTTTGCAAATGGGGCTTTGATTTATACTATGTTCCATTTATTCTCAGCACATAGAACAGGGACTGGTATATGGAAGAAGAGAAAAACTTCCAAAGAAAGATGATTCATCTTTTAATATAATCCTTTAACAACTTTCGATTTTATTTAACCACCAAAGAGATATTCTACCACAAGGAAATTCATTGTCCATGTATTTTAAAAGAAATGCCTTCATTTCTCCTAAGGGACAATTATTTCAATCATTTGAGTTACTGTATAATAGAATAATTTCCAAGTATATTTGGAAATCTTAATCATTGGTATGCTGTACTTCAATGATTTTGTTTCTTATGTGGAACACCTACGCACAATGATAAATATCTGATCAATTTCAAATGTTTTGAAATGNCATTTCAGTTATTGTATAATAGAATAATTTCCAAGTATATTTGGAAATCTTAATCATTGGTATGCTGTACTTCAATGATTTTGTTTCTTATGTGGAACACCTACGCACAATGATAAATATCTGATCAATTTCAAATGTTTTGAAATGAACAGATGTTTACAGATATGCAAAAAACTCACCAAGTGTTGACTAAATTAATAACATTTTAGCCGGCATCTTATCATGCATATGTGATGGGCCTATATACTTGTGATTTATGGATTTGAAATATTTCCTTTTGGTGCGTAGTGGCTGGCAGAAATCCCAAAGTTAGTTTTTGTTGACAACAGTGGTGATGAAGAAGCAGTAATTTTAATATCTGTGTTATATGATGATGAGGGGCAAGAACAAAAGAAGAGAGAAGAAAAGATGCTATCAGAATGCAAGATGCATTTCTTAATTTTGAGAATGTCTAGGGAAAATGGTGAGCTGACAAATGTGAAACTCTCAAACACATAAATAACTAAAACATATTCAAGAAGTAGAAAATGGAATAGAACAAGAGAAGAAATTGAAAAAAAAAGTAATAAAAGAATTGTCTCCCAAAATAGCCTCAGGACTAGGCAGTTTTATAGCCCAGTTCTTTCCAGCTTTCAAACCCAAACAATGTCTTTTTTACACATAAGCCCTCTGGAGCATTAAAAAGAGAAGCTTCCCAAAGTGTTTTATACACTGAGCATAATACTAAGAAGAAAATTTGAGAGCACACAACATCAGAAGACCTCAAGCCAATAATGATTATAAATATGGAAACAAAAATGATAAATAAAAAGTCTACTATGTTGAATTAGCCCAGTGTATTAAAAGAATTCATCATTTCCAAGAAGAGTTTTCACTAAAATGCAAGAATATTTAATTTTAACTTGTAACATAATTGATCCCAGCATACTTTAAGGAAAAAAAATTGCCTGACCATTTAAGCTGACTTTTAAAATAGTATTTGGTAATATTTTATATTTTTTAAAAAAATTCTTAATACATATATAGTCCTGAATACTCATTGGAAGGACTGATGCTGAACCTGAAGCTCCAATTCTTTGGCCACCTGATGCAAAGAGCTGACTCATTGGAAAAGATCTTGATGCTGGGAAAGAGTAAAGGCAGGAGGAGAAGGGGATGACAGAGGATAAGATGGTTGGATGGCATGACAGACTTGATGGACATGAGTTTGAGCAAGCTCCAGGACTTGGTGAAGGACAGGGAAGCCTGGCGTGTTGCAGTCCATGGGGTTGCAAACAGTTGGACACGACTGAGCAGCGACTGAACTGAAAGGAATACATATACACCTTAAGCATAATAGGGGTATTCTAACCAAACTCATATCCAATATAACACCTAGCAGTGAAAAAGTAGAAGCAATTTCATTAAAGTCAAGCAATAGACAAAAATGTTGCCTTTCAACTTCATAATTTAAAAGTATTTCAAAATTTCTAGCCCATGTTACACAACAGAATCAGGGACAAAAGACCTCACTCTTTGAAAGAAGGAAACAAAAATCTGTATACTTGCACGTGCTATTAGATATCTAAAGTATTTAAAAGAGATATCTGGGAAAAAATAATAATAAGATATCTGGTCACCAAAAATCTATGTGAAAACAGTTTCCTTTTTACATACTATTGATACAATAAAAGATTATCAACAACAGCAAAAAAAAAAATACATAAACTTTCTTTAACAAAATTGATAAGTATCCAAGGTCTATATGGAGGCAAAGACACAGTGTTACTGAACAATATTTTAAAAAATTAATAAATTGAGAGGCATGTATATTTCTGGATAGTCAAACCTGATACTATCAAACCATCAATCTGAGAAAGAGATTTATATATTTGATACAATATAAACTAAATATATTTTCCTGCTCCTATATAATTTTTAAATGCCCAAATGAATTTTAAAATGATTTAATTAATCTATAATTTTTTTGGAAGTATTATCAGAATTTTTTAACTTTTTATTTTGAATTGTATAGCTGATTAACAATGTTGTGATAATTTCAGGTGAACAGCGAGAGAACTCAGCTATATATATATGACTCCATTCTTCCCCTATAATTGGAATTTTACCCAGTAATTCTATTGGTTGTTCAGTTTATTTTTCAGGAATTAAAAAAATATATATCTTCCATAAGTCATAGAAGCATTATTAGCTTCCTTTTATCATCATTTATTAAACTATATCTGGAGAGATAGAACTTGCTTTGATAATGAGTATTATTGTAAAAGCATGATGTAAAATTAACATATGTAGTTTTATTAAGTTCTACAAAATTTATGGGTAGGCTAATTAATTCATTTGTTCATTCAAGTAACGTTTACTATTAATCCCAACTTTGTAATCTTACTAAGTCAAATTTTAGGGGCACAAAGATATACTAGAAGAGTCACAGTGACTGTCAGACATATGAACTGATGCTGAATAGTAGTTCTGTAACTGAGATTCATCCAATACAATTCTAGAAGCTCTGAAGAAACTAAAGAACAGTACAATCTTCAGGTTCAATTAATGGTATCAAGCACTTATAGTTGTGCTCTTATTGTTCTGCCCTTTCCCCTTTCACAATTAGCAATGTTTTGACAATAGGAAAGTTATGCCACTTATAATAAAAGAACTAAACCAGAAATGCAAACTAATATCAATGCAATGAATATGGTTTGGTCAACACAACCCACATCTTTCCTTCTTAACTATAAACAGGCTATTCTGCTGTCTCCATTCAGATATCACTAATTAACAGGAACATCTTACTCTAGGAAAAATACAGACAGTTAGACATTATTGTATACTTAAGCTGTCTGCTTCCAGAATAAACTTAAGTATTTTTCTCTTTAGAGGTTCAAAGCATCCTGCATTTTAATTCATACGTGTAAGTCCAAAGGGAAAACATTTTTCATTTGCAAGTGCAGCAAGTTAATTTTGAGAGAAAAGTTTAATTAAGATTAAACAAACTTAGATTATGTGTTAGCCTAAAGGCATGAGGCACTGAAAGCAAATTAGTTGCAGGATAATTGCTGTTGTGAAAAATATTTTCTTGTTCAGAAGCTCAACACTGTATATTTTAAATTGAACTTTAAATGTCTCCATCTTTACAAGGAACTCTTAGAATAACAAAACAAAATTAGAACGTCCTTAATTTTCAATTATCTACCAGGCAGTTCATTCTTGCTATTTTTTATTTGAACATGGAAAGTTTGCTTCAATTTTAAAAAAATGCATTAATAAAAACATCAGCAAATTTGGGTTTTAAAAAATACCTATTTAAAAAATATATGTGTTCCCTTGGTATTAAAACTGATTATCAACAGTTAAAAGTGGGAGTATCAACATAAGTATGGATGGGAGGTGGTCAGATGGAAAGACATAAAGACAAGATTAAAAAATAAATAAAGAAAGAAGATGCCTGAGGACTGAAACCATTGCTGTGTCTGTTCTTATTGTTTTATGTCNGGAATTTTACCCAGTAATTCTATTGGTTGTTCAGTTTATTTTTCAGGAATTAAAAAAATATATATCTTCCATAAGTCATAGAAGCATTATTAGCTTCCTTTTATCATCATTTATTAAACTATATCTGGAGAGATAGAACTTGCTTTGATAATGAGTATTATTGTAAAAGCATGATGTAAAATTAACATATGTAGTTTTATTAAGTTCTACAAAATTTATGGGTAGGCTAATTAATTCATTTGTTCATTCAAGTAACGTTTACTATTAATCCCAACTTTGTAATCTTACTAAGTCAAATTTTAGGGGCACAAAGATATACTAGAAGAGTCACAGTGACTGTCAGACATATGAACTGATGCTGAATAGTAGTTCTGTAACTGAGATTCATCCAATACAATTCTAGAAGCTCTGAAGAAACTAAAGAACAGTACAATCTTCAGGTTCAATTAATGGTATCAAGCACTTATAGTTGTGCTCTTATTGTTCTGCCCTTTCCCCTTTCACAATTAGCAATGTTTTGACAATAGGAAAGTTATGCCACTTATAATAAAAGAACTAAACCAGAAATGCAAACTAATATCAATGCAATGAATATGGTTTGGTCAACACAACCCACATCTTTCCTTCTTAACTATAAACAGGCTATTCTGCTGTCTCCATTCAGATATCACTAATTAACAGGAACATCTTACTCTAGGAAAAATACAGACAGTTAGACATTATTGTATACTTAAGCTGTCTGCTTCCAGAATAAACTTAAGTATTTTTCTCTTTAGAGGTTCAAAGCATCCTGCATTTTAATTCATACGTGTAAGTCCAAAGGGAAAACATTTTTCATTTGCAAGTGC
Organism: Raphicerus campestris; assembly: GCA_006410735.1. Taxonomy (NCBI): domain Eukaryota; kingdom Metazoa; phylum Chordata; class Mammalia; order Artiodactyla; family Bovidae; genus Raphicerus; species Raphicerus campestris. Next base: position 511,220 of record SJYW01005728.1, read on the forward strand.
AGCAAGTTAATTTTGAGAGAAAAGTTTAATTAAGATTAAACAAACTTAGATTATGTGTTAGCCTAAAGGCATGAGGCACTGAAAGCAAATTAGTTGCAGGATAATTGCTGTTGTGAAAAATATTTTCTTGTTCAGAAGCTCAACACTGTATATTTTAAATTGAACTTTAAATGTCTCCATCTTTACAAGGAACTCTTAGAATAACAAAACAAAATTAGAACGTCCTTAATTTTCAATTATCTACCAGGCAGTTCATTCTTGCTATTTTTTATTTGAACATGGAAAGTTTGCTTCAATTTTAAAAAAATGCATTAATAAAAACATCAGCAAATTTGGGTTTTAAAAAATACCTATTTAAAAAATATATGTGTTCCCTTGGTATTAAAACTGATTATCAACAGTTAAAAGTGGGAGTATCAACATAAGTATGGATGGGAGGTGGTCAGATGGAAAGACATAAAGACAAGATTAAAAAATAAATAAAGAAAGAAGATGCCTGAGGACTGAAACCATTGCTGTGTCTGTTCTTATTGTTTTATGTCGAAACAAACTGGTATAAGTAATAAAACCAATTAATAGAAGGTGTTTCTTTCAATAAGAAATATTTTAAAAGGAACATCTTTGTAGAGTAAAAAGTTAGAACAGACTTTGTCTTTTAAAAGAGAAAACATCAAACTTAATTTCCTCCAGATTCTAACTATAAATTACTCTATTACAGTGTGACAGCAGCAGGTTTAAAATACTTTATTATTAATCTCTAGAAATGATGATATGACTCTGAATCTCATCTCAGGAATTCTGAATATTTCAAATGTTTCTTCTCTTGAATCGGGAATAAGANACCAGATGGCTTCACAGCTGATTTCAACCAAAAATTTAGAAAACTAATACCTATCCTACTCAAACTCTTCCAGAAAATAGCAGAGGAAGGTAAACTTCCAAACTCATTCTATGAGGCCACCATCACCCTAATACCAAAACCTGACAAAGACACCACAAAAAAAGAAAACAATAGGCCAATATTACTGATGAACACAGATGCAAAAATCCTTAACAAGATTCTAGCAAACAGAATCCAACAACATATTAAAAAGATCATACATCATGACCAAGTGGGCTTTATCCCAGAGGCAAGGATTCTTCAATATCCTCAAGTCAATCAATGTAATTCACCACGTTATTAAATTGAAAAATAAAAACCATATGATTACCTCCACAGATGCAGAGAAAGTCTCTGATAATATTCCAGGTCTCATAATGACTGATTGATTACCAAAAATTGGGCTGAGTTGTGATCAAAGAAGGACAAATGGATGTGAGATATGATAAATATGTCATTCCTTAAAACACTTTATAAAACTTTCAAGTCATTAGTTTTATTCAGAAAACAAGTTGAAGAGTTACTATATATGTCATTGGAGTTTTCAAGTAGTTCAAATGGTAACGAATCTGCTTGCAATGTCGGAGACCTGGGTTCAGTCCCTGGGTTGGAAGGAACCCCTGCAGAAGGACATGGCAACCCACTCCAGTATTTTAGCCTGGATAATTCCATGGACAGAGAAGCCTGGCAGGCTATGGAGTCTCAAAGAGTCTGACACAACTGAGCAAGTAACTCTTTCACTTTCATATGTGTTATTAGGAGAATTATGAATTGGAGCAGGCAACACTTTCATTTTCATATATGTCAATTAACAGGACTATGAATATCTTTTATCAATTTATGAATTTTTTTCCTTAAGTGAATACAATAAAATCATGGCTGAGAACTAGATATGGACTTCAATTTATTTCAATTGTTAAAAATTTGTCTAAATGAATTAGAATTTACCTTTAAAAAAATTTTAAAACTTATCTCCAGTTTCAACACTGTCCTCTACTTTCCAAATTTTCCAGATTTACTTTGACAGCTTAAGGTCTGGAACCAAAAACACAGNATTGTTAAAAATTTGTCTAAATGAATTATAATTTACCTTTAAAAAAATTTTAAAATTTATCTCCAGTTTCAACACTGTCCTCTGCTTTCCAAATTTTCCAGATTTACTTTGACAGCTTAAGGTCTGGAACCAAAAACACAGCCAAGAGAAAAGAAAGTTGGAAACAGAAATTTTGAGGTCTTTGGGTTGGTTTTTGTTGTGGGTTCTTTTCAGCCTTGTGACAAATGCACTGATAATATACATATGCCTGGAATTGCTTTTTTTTTCTTTTCCAAGGCAGTTGGAGGAGGACCCTACCTTGCCTTAGGAGCTGGGGTGCAGGAGCCACAGGCAGAGTAACTAATGAAGTTGCTAGTCTGGTCAACCCTGCAGTGATCGATTTAACAGAAGCATTGTGTTCTGTAAAATGGGGATGACAGCACCCCCTGAGGCTGCTTATGATGTCATAGGGCTTTGTAAGGCTTGTGTAGGATGAAGTATACAAAGTCAGCCTTTTAAGATTTTGCAGGCAATAGCTATATTTTACATCAATAATAATTCTCCAGAACTGCCTCCTTCCAGGCTGGGGTCTCCAAACAGCTTGGGCCACAGAAGATTGGGCCAGACCACTTAAGCACTGGAAACAAACTCCTAAACTCTGCAGTTGGATCATCAGCCATGACACTGTAGTCGATTTACAGCTCCACAGATCGCAGTGTGTGCAGGAGAATTCTACTGTCTTTAAAAGCAGTACCCCTATGGCCACATGATGGATATGTATGGCATGGTAGTAGAGCCTTATCTCTACATCTGCCTATAATTCACATTTACTAATGCAAAAGTCTTCATCTTCACTACACACCTAATAATTATGAGCACTAGGACGGCAGTTTTCAAACTCAGTTGTTTATTTATTAAAACTAGCTACTCTATTTAAAAAGAAAATTCATTTGTCTTAGTCTTTGCCTTCTTATCACATACTCTCTTTCTCTTATGATCCTATAAAGTATCCAAGGAAATAAAATTATTAATGTTTCCAAACCTTGAAAACATTTTATAGAAATTTAAAAAGTTTTCAGGGTATTCCTGTTTTTAATCCCGATGGTTAGGCTTCCCAGGCAGCTCAGTGGTAAAGAACCTGCCTGCCAATATGTGGGAGACATGGGTTCAATCCTTAGTCCAGGAAGGTTCCACATGCCACGCAGCCACTAGGCCTGTGCTTCAGAGCCATTGAGCCTGTGCTCTGGAGCCTGGAAATCGCAGCTACTGAAGACTGAGTTCCCTGGTGCCTGTGCTCTGCAACAGGAGAATCACTGCAATGAGAAGACCACACACCACAGCTCCAGAGTAGCGAATACTCACCACAACCAGAAAAAAGCCCGCACTGCAGCAGAGACCCGGCAGAGACAAAAATAAATGAATAAATACAATTATAAAAAGTCTCAGAGGTCTTTTAAATTATATTCCTGAAGCATGACAAGTTTTCCAAGCCCCTATGTTAGAAGACAAGAAAGAAAAGTAGATCAAATTTCAGACCTTTGGACTCTTTTAACAGATCAGCTTGTCTTTATCACATACAAATACTGTTTTTGTTTTTCTTCTTTGCTTTAAATAGTTACTAGATACTAAACTTTTTTTTGTATTTTCTGTAAAATAGAACACTAAGCCCCAAATTTTCAAGAGTTTACACACTGAAAATTAGCAACAGAAACCTCTTTTAAGATGGAGTCAGAATGCCCATCATCAAAAAGTCTACAAAGATAAATGATGTAGAGAGTGTGGAGAAAAGGAAACCCTCTTGCACTATTGATGGGAACATAAATTGATACAGCCATTATGGAGAACAGTATGGAAGTTCCTTTAAAAACTAAAAAGAGAATTATCATGTGACCCAGCAAATGCACTACTGGGCATATACCCTGAGAAAAACCATAATTCNTTTACCTTTAAAAAAATTTTAAAACTTATCTCCAGTTTCAACACTGTCCTCTACTTTCCAAATTTTCCAGATTTACTTTGACAGCTTAAGGTCTGGAACCAAAAACACAGCCAAGAGAAAGAAAGCTGGAAACAGAAATAGAAATCTTGAGGACTTTGAGTTGGTTTTTGTTGTGGGTTCTTTTCAGCCTTGTGACAAATGCACTGATAATATACATATGCCTGGAATTGCTTTTTTTTTCTTTTCCAGGCAGTTGGAGGAGGACCCTACCTTGCCTTAGGAGCTGGGGTGCAGGAGCCACAGGCAGAGTAACTAATGACGTTGCTAGTCTGGTCAACCCTGCAGTGATCGATTTAACAGAAGCATTGTGTTCTGTAAAATGGGGATGACAGCACCCCCTGAGGCTGCTTATGATGTCATAGGGCTTTGTAAGGCTTATGTAGGATGAAGTATACAAAGTCAGCCTTTTAAGATTTTGCAGGCAATAGCTATATTTTACATCAATAATAATTCCCCAGAACTGCCTCCTTCCAGGCTGAGGTCTCCAAACAGCTTGGGACACAGAGGACTGGGCCAGACCACTTAAGCACTGGAAACAAACTCCTAAACTCTGCAGCTGGATCATCAGCCATGACATTGTAGTCGATTTACAGCTCCACGGATATCAGTGTGTGCAGGAGAGTTCTACTGTCTTTAAAAGCAGTACCCCTATGGCCACATGATGGATATGTATGGCATGGTAGTAGAGCCTTATCTCTACATCTGCCTATAATTCACATTTACTAATGCAAAAGTCTTCATCTTCACTACACACCTAATAATTATGAGCACTAGGACGGCAGTTTTCAAACTCAGTTGTTTATTTATTAAAACTAGCTACTCCATTTAAAAAGAAAATTCATTTGTCTTAGTCTTTGCCTTCTTATCACATACTCTCTTTCTCTTATGATCCTATAAAGTATCCAAGGAAATAAAATTATTAATGTTTCCAAACCTTGAAAACATTTTATAGAAATTTAAAAAGTTTTCAGGGTATTCCTGTTTTTAATCCCGATGGTTAGGCTTCCCAGGCAGCTCAGTGGTAAAGAACCTGCCTGCCAATATGTGGGAGACATGGGTTCAATCCTTAGTCCAGGAAGGTTCCACATGCCACGCAGCCACTAGGCCTGTGCTTCAGAGCCATTGAGCCTGTGCTCTGGAGCCTGGAAATCGCAGCTACTGAAGACTGAGTTCCCTGGTGCCTGTGCTCTGCAACAGGAGAATCACTGCAATGAGAAGACCACACACCACAGCTCCAGAGTAGCGAATACTCACCACAACCAGAAAAAAGCCCGCACTGCAGCAGAGACCCGGCAGAGACAAAAATAAATGAATAAATACAATTATAAAAAGTCTCAGAGGTCTTTTAAATTATATTCCTGAAGCATGACAAGTTTTCCAAGCCCCTATGTTAGAAGACAAGAAAGAAAAGTAGATCAAATTTCAGACCTTTGGACTCTTTTAACAGATCAGCTTGTCTTTATCACATACACATACTGTTTTTGTTTTTCTTCTTTGCTTTAAATAGTTACTAGATACTAAATTTTTTTTAATTTTCTGTAAAATAGAACAATAAGCCCCAAATTTTCAAGAGTTTACACACTGAAAATTAGCAACAGAAACCTCTTTTAAGATGGAGTCAGAATGCCCATCATCAAAAAGTCTACAAAGATAAATGATGTAGAGAGTGTGGAGAAAAGGAAACCCTCTTGCACTATTGATGGGAACATAAATTGATACAGCCATTATGGAGAACAGTATGGAAGTTCCTTTAAAAACTAAAAAGAGAATTATCATGTGACCCAGCAAATGCACTACTGGGCATATACCCTGAGAAAAACCATAATTCAAAAAAACACATGCGCCACAATGTTCAGTGCAGTACTATTTACAGTCATGAGAACATGAAAGCAACTTAAATGTCCATCCACAGGTGAGTGGATAAAAGACATGGTACATACACATAATGGAATGTTACATGGTTATAAAAAGGAGCAAAACTGGGTCATTTGTAGAGATGTGGAAGGACCTAAGGTCTATCATACGGAGTGAAATAACTCAGAAAGAGAAAAACAAACAAATAATGCATGTGTATAGAATCTAGAAAAATGGTACAGATGAACCTACTTGCAGGGCAGGAATAGAGACACAGATGTAGGGAATGGATGTGTGGACATGGTGGTGGGTAATCAGTTGGGAGATTGGGATTGGTGTATGCACACTGCCCTGTGTAGAACAGCTAGCTAGAGGGAACCTGCTGGGTAGCACAGGGAGCTCAGCTCAGGGGTCTGTGATGACCTAGATGGGTGGGATGGGAGGGTAGGATGGGAGAGAGGTCCAAAAGGGGTGATACTGTATATTTATACCTGATTCACTTCACTCTATTGCAGCAACTAACACAACATTGCAAAGCAACTGCATCCCAATTAAAAACATAGTCAAAAAGAGGGGGCGATCTCTTGTTCTACCACTTGATATCAATCGTGTTAGGTATAGAAAGAGAGGCAACTGTGTCTCTCTAACAGGAGAAAGGTTACTACTTTACCACCTCACAGGAGGAAAGAAGAATTTTTCTTTGCCTATCAATAGCCCAGTCAACGAGAGACTCTCACAAATCAGTCAATGAAAAGCCACTCCACTTCAGTCTCTCAGTTTCCTCCAGTGGACTCTTTTCTTACAACAGTCACTTCCAACCTCCCTTTCTCCTCTAAAAAGAATGACTCTCCTTTGTTCTCCAAAATTGTCTTTGGTTTTCCATAGATTGCATATTCCAAATTGCAATTCTTTGCTGTTCTTGAAAAAAAAAAAAAAATATATATATATATATGTAAAATAACTTATTTTTATTGTTTTAGGTCAACAATACAACTTCTATAAATTCAAGATGTGTGAAAATAGGATTTATAATGGTATCTACTTAAAGGAAATTTAGCCCAAATAATTCCTATAAACAAGTTGTAAGTAACTTATTTAGAACTTACCTAAGACAACTGATTTATAACTAATTTGAACACTTGCAGTATTCAATCATGAAATGAGTAGCATGCCAACACTTTGTAAAATTATATTGATCAGTTGGAGAATTTCCTGAACTTATTTGGTTCTTGGAACCAAATTTCAGAAAGATAACAAATATGATCCATTTATAATCAAATATGTAATTTTTTTAGTTTGATATGTATAGACTTAATCTCAACATTGTGTGGACTATGTAAAATAATCCAAAACACATCATTCTTGAAAGAAGCAATATAGCTGTAAGAAATAAATCTAACCCATATTTATAGCAGTAATTTTTTTTTTATTCCATTTGCTCAATTGTGAAGTCACTCTCAAACTGTGACTATGTTTACATAGTACTATATTCATAACCAAACATTGTTTAAGAGATGTTATTGGTCTTAGTGATCTTAGACTGTGTCAAGTAGAATTAACTAAGTTTCTCCTTTCTAAAAACTGAAATTAGGTAATGTGACTTTGAGGTTCAGCTCTATAGTTACGAGAGTAAAATCAAGGCATGAGAGAGAGCTAAATTTTGAGCCAAACACTGTGCTAAATGCTTTATACACCTGATTTCAATCAAACCTCTCAGAAACCACGCAAATTAGATATGTCTATGGTCTGTCTTTTTATAGATGAGGAAATTAATCTCACTATGGTGAAAATTATTAACCCATTAAGTCAGTTGATTATTTGATAACCAGCCACTCATGCTATACAAATTTAAAACTGTCATTCAGACCACTAATCTGAATGACACAGCAGAGGACTGAAGCAAAAGGGATTAAATTGTTCCTTCCTTCAAAGAGCTTATAATCTATCAAAATAAATGCAATATTGCAAAAGAAGAAATATGAGGTATGCCTGTATTGCTATGAACTTTCTTCTTAGCACTGCTTTTATAGTGTCCCACAGGTTTTGGGTTGTTGTGTTTTCATTTTCATTCGTTTCTGTGCATATTTTGATTTCTTCTGTGATTTGTTGCTTATTCAGAAGCGTGCTGTTCAGCCTCCATATGTTGGAATTTTTAATAGTTTTTCTCCTGCAATTGAGCTCTAATCTTAATACATTATGGTCAGAAAAGATGCTTAGAATGATTTCAATTTTTTTTTAAATTTATCAAGGTTAGATTTATGGCCCAGGATGTGATCTATCCTGGAGAAGGTTATGTGAGCATTTGAGAAAAAGGTGAAATTCATTGTTTTGTGGTGAAATGTCCTATATATATCAATTAGATTTAACTGGTCTATTGTATCATTTAAAGTTTGCATTTCTTTGTTAATTTTCTGTTTAATTGATCTGTCCATAGGTGTGAGTGGGGTATTAAAGTCTCCCACTATTATTGTGTTATTGTTAATTTCCCCTTTCATACTTGTTAGCATTTGTCTTACATATTGCGGTGCTCCTATCTGGGGTGCATATATATTTATAATTGTTATATCTTCTTCTTGGATTGATCCTTTGATCATTATGTAGTGGCCTTCTTTGTCTCTTTTCACAACCTTTGTTTTAAAGTCTGTCTTATCAGATATGAGTATTGCTACTCCTGCTTTCTTTTGGTCTCTATTGGCATGGAATATCTTTTTCCAGCCCTCCACTTTCAGTCTGTACGTGTCCCTTATGGTTGCACTTGTGTGCTAAGTTGTTTCAGTCATGTTCAACTCTTTACCACCCTGTGGACTGCAGCCCACCAGGTTCCTCTGCTCATTGGATTCTCCAGGCAAGAATACTNCGTGTCCCTTATGGTTGCACTTGTGTGCTAAGTTGTTTCAGTCATGTTCAACTCTTTACCACCCTGTGGACTGCAGCCCACCAGGTTCCTCTGCTCATTGGATTCTCCAGGCAAGAATACTGGAGTGGTTGTCATGCCCTCCTCGGGGTATCTTCCCAACCCAGGAATGGAACCCCAAGTCTCTGATGTCTCCTGCATTATCAGACAGGTTCTTTACCACTAGCACCACCTGGGAAGTCTGTAAGATAACATATTATTTGAACAAAGGGATCAAAATGGAAATATTTTCTCATTTATATATATATAGTTTCACATATATTGTTTACTTAAGAAAATATTTGTAATAGTCTGGCTTATTTCTATTTCTATCCAGTCTAATTTTTGTTGATATAGGAAAAATGTTTTAATGTTTTGCTTAGAGTCCTCTCTGAAGGAATTCAAAAGACATTGTTTTTTTGATAACTTACGCTGCTCAAAGAAGCTGTTTTGTCTTAAAACAGAAATCATTTAAATCTGAATTGTATTGATCATGCATTGCCCAGTATAATTTGAAACATTAGAGAAAAAAAAGAAACCTGTCGAGNCAGCCATGAAATTAAAAGACGCTTACTCCTTGGAAGAAAAATTATGACCAACCTAGACAGCATATTCAAAAGCAGAGACGTTACTTTGCCAACTAAGGTCCGTCTAGTCAAGGCTATGTTTTTTCCTCTGGTCATATATGGATGTGAGATTTGGACTGTGAAGAAGGCTGAGCGCCAAAGAATTTATGCTTTTGAACTGTGGAGTTGGAGAAGACTCGAGAGTCCCTTGGACTTCAAGGAGATCTAACCAGTCCATTGTGAAGGAGATCAACCCTGGGATTTCTTTGGAAGGACTGATGTTGAAGCTGAAACTCCAGTACTTTGGCCACCTCATGTGAAGAGTTGACTCTTTGGAAAAGACTCTGATGCTGGGTGGATTGGGGCCAGGAGGAGAAGGGGACAACAGAGGATGAGATGGCTAGATGGAATCACGGACTTGATGGACGTGAGATTGAGTGAACTCTGGGAGTTGGTGATGGACAGGGAGGCCTGGCGTGTTGCAATTCATGGGATTGTAAAGAGTCAGACACGACTGAGTGAATGAACTGAACTGAACTGATGCTGGGAAAGATTGAGGGCAAGAGGAGAAGGGGACAACAGAGGATGAAATGGTTGGATGTTGTTATCGACTCAATGGACATGGGTTTGGGTGGACTCCAGGAGCTGGTGGTAGACAGAGAGGTCTGCAGTGCTGCAGTTTATGGGGTCGCAAAGGGTCGGACACGACTGAGTGACTGAACTGAACTGAATGAACTGGTGGCTCAGATGGTAAGGAATTGATCTGCAATGCTTGAGACCTTGGTTTGATCCCTAAAAGCATAGCCTTTTACCACTATCAACCTTTTAAACTTTGGGAAATGGCAGAAATATTTCATTACTTAAGAGTCCTGTTAGAAGAGTTTTAAAAACTATATAACACGATCCAAAGAAAAATATTTGTGCTTACAGAACAAAATGTATTATGCATATAAAATGTTAAGTAGGCCATCATGTTTTATGGCTTTTAGCAAGAAACAATTAACATGAGTATATCATATTAGCCTTATTCACCATCATGAAATCAGATCTTGAGGGTTTAGATACATGGATATACCACACAGTGCCTAGTATATATTTAAACAGATAAATGATTGAAAAAATGAGTATAGCTTATTTAGCTTACAAAAAAAAAAGAGTTACTATGAAATTAGCAAATTACCTTATGTGTATATCTCTTTGAGAAACAGACACAATTTGGAATTGATCTAAAACATTAGAATAAAATCTTGAGAAAATTTCCAACTGCTTTGGAATTTGGTGGTAACCTCAGGCCAAAATTAGGAAATTACCTTATTGCACAAAATCAGTGTAAATATTAATAAAGTTTTCTAAGTCAGAAGACATGTGCAAAGTTACTATATTTTTTAATACTTTTGGAACCAGAATGAGAAAAGATTTCATTAGTAACATCTTGTATCTGAGTGTATAGATATTGATAAGTAGATTTGTTACTTTCTATAATAACTAAATTAGCGTTTGCATTGCCTAAATGGTTGATATGGTTATGTACAAATATGTATTCTGTGTGTTTATTTCTTATTGTAATCAATCAATTAATTATGTATTTTGTTTGTGAACTTTAATAACTTATTTAAACTCATCATACAAGTATAATTATATTATAAAAGATATATATATATATATATATATGCCATAACTAAAGTGAAAGGAAAAGCTAGGAGGAAAATGTTTTTTAAATAGACAGTCATGGATAAAATTAGCAATGCAGAGAAAACTTCAGTGAAAATGTTGTGGCTGGTTGGGGTTCTGCTAGATGTTTCACATAGTCTCCTTGACTATTCCTCTTAATACTATAGAAAGTTGCTTTAAAATGCTCACCAGATCAAAAATAAACAGAAGAAAATACTCTTGCTGAAAGCAATCTGATCCTTCCTTTCCCCTGTTTCATAGTCTCAGAATCTAATAACTGAGATGCATTTGTACCATCACACACGTGAGTTAGTCATGCTCAGTCGTGGCCAACTCTTCATGATTCCATGGATTTTAGAACCACCAGGCTCCTCTGTCCCTGGAACTCTCCAGGCTCTTGAACTGGAGTGGGTTACCATTCCCTTCTCCAGGGGATCTTCCCAACTCAAGAATGAACCTTGGTCTCCTGAATTTCAGGAGGATTCCTTACCAGCTGAGCCACCAGGGAAGCTCAGCACCACACATGATCCTTCCCATAAAACACACTAAATACACACACAGAGACACACACAGGGTAATGTAAGGAAGGTAAGGAAAATATTTGTTTTGGGGGAGTATAAAAATAGTAGCACCCAATACAATGTGATCTTTGTAGATTTTGTGTCTCAGTCATAGAAGATTTCTGTTTTGCTATATCACTATGTTTTTCTACACAAGTAGGAAACTAGAAAGAGCATCATATACCATTTAAAATGCTTCACAGATAATATCTTATTTAGTGATCACTATAAATACACAAAGAAGAAGCTGTTATGATTTTATAAGCGAAGAAAAGGAAGCAAGGAGAGATGCTGGTGCTGCTCACCAAGAAAAATGTCACATTAGGTGGCCTGATACTGAAGTTGGCTCTCTTGACCATATGGTACAGAGATCAAGGAGACAAAGCTCAAGTCTGTTATGCTGTTTTGGTTTTATTTTTAATAAAATACACAGAAAGCTCTGCTATGAGCTACAGATTAAATGAAGTCCATGGAGAAGGGCCAGGTTAAGCTATTGAAAGAAAGTATATAAAAGTTGCTCAGGCAGTTAGGTTACTTTAGAGACATTAATTAGTGTTATCAATATTACTCTAAATTTTTTAATATGGTCTTGGACTGCCAGGGGATCCAACCAGTCCACTCTGAAGGAGATCAGCCCTGGGATTTCTTCGGAAGGAGTGATGCTGAAGCTGAAACTCCAGTACTCTGGCCACCTCATGTGAAGAGTTGACTCACTGGAAAAGACTCTGATGCTGGGAGGGATTGGGGGCAGGAGGAGAAGGGGACGGCTGAGGATGAGATGGCTGGATGGCATCACTGACTCAATGAACGTGGGTCTGAGTGAACTCTGGGAGATGGTGATGGACAGGGAGGCCTGGCGTGCTGCGATACATGGGGTTGCGAAGAGTCGGACACGACTGAGCAACTGAACTGAACTGATATCAAAAATATTGTATGTAATGTAAACACGAGCTCATAGTAGCACTGTAGAGCTTGAAAATTTCAAATAAATATAAAATTTATTTGAAATATAAAATTTCATATAAAATTTATTTCTGATGAAAATTGCAAATCCTTTTGTGTTCTTTTTAAACAAAAATCACAAAGCCTCTTGAAAAATGATGTCATGAAAATGATTACTTTCCAGCTTGAGAAAGCCTGCCTAGCATGAACCTAAAGAGGACTAAACAGCTGAATTATCTCATGATAAACCTATTAAAGATTCATAATTCCTTGAGGTTTAATTGGGTGTGATTGATCCCCATTAGAGTATTTGTGGGTAGGAAAGTAGCCTAAGTGGTTCTCTGGATTAAAAATTACCCATGTTTATTGAAATTGATTACTCAAGACAACATGCAATATTATTTTTATAGAAACCCTCATGGTAAGGAAAAATTTCATACTTTGAAAAAATGAATGATGTTTTTGAGACCAGTTATTTGCAGAAAAATCAGCTGTATAAATCATTTTCATAAATGCCCTTTACTATTACTTAACTTAAAATAATAAAGTGTCAAATTTATTTATTTATTTATTTATTTTTGGTGTGTGTGCTCCTATACTATGGAGAGAAGTGTATGATGATATTGCATGCACCCACCATCTAGCTTCAACAATTACGGGATTATGTCAATTTTGGTTCACTTATATTTCTATCAATTCCTCTATGACAGATTATTTTCAGGGAAATTAAAAATCATTTTATCTGTAAATATATCACCTTATGGCCTTCCCCAGTGGCTCAGCAGTAAAGAATCCACCTCCAATGCAAGAGTCTCAAGAGACTTGGGTTTGATCCCTGGGTGCGGGAAGGTCCCCTGGAGGAGGGCATGTATTCTTGCCTCTCCAGTATTCTGGCCTCGAGAACACCATGGACAGAGGAGCCTGGCAGGCTACAGTCCATAGGGTTGCAAAGTGTGGGACTCGACTGAACTGACTGAGCACACACTCATATATGTCACCCAAGATATGGACTCATAAAAAAAATAATAATAACATGCCAATATTATACCTAAAATAATTTAACAATAATTCCTTAATGTCACCAAATACCTGTTCAGTTTTCCATTTTCCCCAGTTTTCTTATAAAGATACTTTAATCATTTATGATCATGTGAATTAGAATCTAAATAAAGTCCATATACAGATAAGCTTTTTAATTATCTCCTGGTGGAGATATTACTTTGCCCACAAATGTCCATCTAGCCAAGGCTATGTTTTTTCCAGTGGTCATGTATGGACGTGAAAGTTGGACTGTGAAGAAAGCTGAGCACCAAAGAATTGATGCTTTTGAACTGTGGTGTTGAAGAAGACTCTTGAGAGTCCCTTGGACTGCAAGGAGATCCAACCAGTCCATCCTAAAGGAGATCAGTCCTGGGATTTCTTTGGAAGGAATGATGCTAAAGCTGAAACTCCAGTACTTTGGCCACCTCATGCGAAGAGTTGACTCAAATTGAAAAAGACTCTGATGCTGGGAGGGATTGGGGGCAGGAGGAGAAGGGGACGACCGAGGATGAGATGGCTGGATGGCATCACCGACTCAATGGGCATGAGTTTGAGTGAACTCTGGGAATTGGTGATGGACAGGGAGGCCTGGCGTGCTGCAATCCATGGGGTTGCAAAGAGTTGGACACGACTGAGCAACTGAACTGAACTGAAGGTAGGTCAGTAGTAAATAATCCTCATGACAATACAAGAAACACAGGAGACACGAGTTCGATCCCTGAGTGAGGAAGATCCCCTGGAAGAGGAAATGGCAATCCATTCCAGTATTCTTGCCTGATAAGTCCCATGGCTAGAGGAGCCTGGCAGACTACAGTCCATGGATCACAGAGTTGGACATGACTGAGCATGCATGTATGATGCATAGACAGTATCACTCTCTTTTTCTTATAAATTTTTATTGAATAAAGCAGAATGCTTGTCCCATAAAGTTTACATGGTTGGATACTGTTAGCGCTTCCTTTTGCAGAGTTAGCAGGTAGTATGTCCTCTGTATTTTCTCTAAGTTTGTAATTAAGTTACATCTACAGGTTGGATGAGATTCAGGTTTGATTTCGGTGTGTGTGTGTGTGTGTGTGTGTGTGTGTGTGGTGAAGTGAAGTGCAAGACTACAACACAAGTAGTCTTGTTTTCCTCCATTAAAATTTACCTATGTGTTTTTTCCACCAGAAAGTATATGTGTATATAATGTATTTTAGCCATCGCTGATTATTATTGCCTAAAATAATGATTATATTTAAGTCTGCAAATAGTGACATTTTAATCCTCTCATTTTAAACTTATTTTTCACTGAAATATTTCAGCAAAAAGAATCTTTGTCCACTATCAACTATTAATTTCAAAGCATAGTTTATATGCAGTATAAACTCTTGTTTCATTTGCTGATTTTCAAAATAGGAAGTTTGTTTTCTAGTATCTTGCAAAAGGAATGATTTTTTTTTTTTGTTTGTTTGGTTTTCTATTTAGTACCATTATGAACCAGTGGATTTTAAAATGACAGCTAGAATATCTTTAAATCTACTAGTTCATAATGCTGGTGGTGACGGGGGAACTAAACCATTATGACCTAGTAGATTTAAAAATATTCAAGTTGTCAGTTTTACAGATGCTCAGATTTAACTTTTAATCTGAAATCACCAGTGCAATGGACATGTACTTGGGCCAACTGGGAGATGGTGAGTGACAGGGAGGTCTGGTGTGCTGCAGTCCATGGGGTCGCAAAGAGTCAGACACAACTGGGCAACTGAACAACGACAACAGATTTAACTAGTGGAGCCTATTCAGACAGACTACTCAAGCCCTTCTGAAAATATCTTAATAGTAAATCAAGGTTTCATGGCTTCTTGGCATCAGTCATAATAAGATCTAGGCTCATCTGCCCTACGTTTGAATTAGCCATTTCTCAAAGGGGTCCTAATTCCTTTTAGAAGAAAATGGCATTTACATTCTAGTCTGATTACTGCTTTTAAATCACATTAGAGGAGAAAGAATGCATGTTTTCGCCAGCTGTATTCAAATACTATAATTTCAGATGATTCAAATTTTGCCTCCTTTCTTGAATTTGTGGTAGCACTTAACTCTTTTGTTAAATGATTTAGTGTTCACATTATTTCTTATATAACTTAAATTTATTTATAAAGAATAAAAGCAATGACTTTTTTTCTGACTCAAAATTACACCAAAATAAAATTAGCAATTTTTTTAAATAACTTCAAAATGTAGGAGCAATTTTATTTAAAATAGTGCTTATCAGGCCTAGAAATTGACCCTAATAATTTCATATATATGGAGAATTCCTTTTTTTAAGCTTTGGGAATTAGGCCAGAAATTCATTCCTGATTTGAAACAATCTCTCTTTTCAATTATTTTTACATAATACTTTGGAGCCATAACTAGACATACTTTATTTAAAAGGTGATACATAATAATCATAAAAGGCTCACCAAAAGTTAACATGGAGTAAGTTTTTCTATTGCGAATGTATTTCTGAGATGTATTTTTTCTTTTATTTCCTATTTTCTACTTGTTGTTGTTGCTTCATTAGTTTCCCTTCCATGCCGTGGCTTAAAAATGATTTTTATGAGCCTATATTCTGTTCAGGAACTTGGAAGAATTCTAGTCCATCTTACTACAGAGTAGCTTGAATACTGAAGCGACTTAGCAGCAGCAACAGCAGCTTGAAGATCCTGGCCCGTATCCATCTACTAAGAATAAATATAAAATCTAGATTTTAAAAAATTGTTTGAGAGCATCAGAGAGAAGCCAAGGAAGCCCGTCTTGAAGTGTCAAGATCTTAGCAGGAAGGGAATTGTACTTCAGTGAGCCTGGCTTTCTCTTTTGCACTTTTGTTTGTTGGCAGAAGTAAGCAGTGGTGGTGCTAAGGGGACAAAAAGCCAAGCAGAAAGCCGTGCCTTGGTGTCCTTGGGCATTTCATAGAACTAGAGGAACCAAACAGTGGTGTTCTTTATTAATTTTACCTCAAGTAATTTGTTGATTCTTAAGATTTACAGGACAAGCAGGAACANAAAAAGCCAAGCAGAAAGCCGTGCCTTGGTGTCCTTGGGCATTTCATAGAACTAGAGGAACCAAACAGTGGTGTTCTTTATTAATTTTACCTCAAGTAATTTGTTGATTCTTAAGATTTACAGGACAAGCAGGAACAAGCAAACAAAACATGGTTCCTAAGTTGTTATAAAGCCAAGCAGAAACAAAGATAAAATTGAGACTCAAAGATCATCAAAGATGAGGTCACCCATGAGAAACAATATTGACATTCAGTTAATATCTTTGATGGGTTTTAGTCTACAGGAAAGGGAACTAGAAATACATCAGACCTCACACAGAATGAAACTCAACCGTGAACAACCTCAGACTGCAATGGATCAAGGTAACTAGCCTCTGCTTTAACAGCCTGCCAGAAGGAAAGCAGATCATCTCTAGAAAGTTAAAATCCAGAACTTCTGTAATTTTTCATACATTCAATGAAAAACATCCAACAGACAGGAANTGGCTGGATGGCATCACGGACTCGATGGACGTGAGTCTGAGTGAACTCCAGGAGATGGTGATGAACAAGGAGGCCTGGCATGCTGCGATTCATGGGGTTGCCAAGAGTCGGACACGACTGAGCAACTGAACTGAACTGAACTGTAGATAGAAGGATCACACAACAGCCATCTGAACCAGGGATCAATCTTTGCATCACTAAAGGTGAGACTAGTAGACATTTCCTAAGGAGCAAATTGCTTTATACAGAGTAGAGAAAGGAGTGATAAATGNAACTGTAGATAGAAGGATCACACAACAGCCATCTGAACCAGGGATCAATCTTTGCATCACTAAAGGTGAGACTAGTAGACATTTCCTAAGGAGCAAATTGCTTTATACAGAGTAGAGAAAGGAGTGATAAATGAAGAAAATCATTTATCATTCACCGAAGGAGTGAGGAATCATGAAATCTCTGTATACCCATCTCCACACTCAAAATGTTGACAGTTATTGAGGGTGGAAATGGGTTTATAGAGATTTCACAATTCCTCACTCCTTGGGTTTATTTATTTTTTTCTTATTGCAAGTTTAAAACATAAAAGTTACCTTTTGGAATCTCACTTCTCTCTGATCTAACAAGTTAAAATTTCTAGATAAAGAAATTACTTGGCTTTCTAAAGAGGAGTCTGGAGAGAATGGCTTTCAATTTGTTTTTCCTCAGAAAATTAATTCCTCTAATTTCATCTCATTGTAAATCTCCCCTTTTGAAGTAATGCCATATACATCAGCACAGTAAAGATTCTTAGTTGCTCTAGCAAAGTGAAGCGAAAGTGTATCAGCTGTGTCTGACTTTTTGCGTCCCCAAGGATTGTTGTCCATGGAATTCTATAGGCCAGAATACTGGAGTGGGTAGCCTTTCCCTTACTCCAGGGGATCTCCCCAACCCAGGGATCCAGCTGAGTCACAAGGGAAGCTCAAGAATACTGGAGTGGGTAGCCTATCCCTTCTCCAGAGGACCTTGCCAATCCAGGAATTGAACCAGGGTCTCCTGCATTGCAGGTGGATTCTTTCCCAAATGAGCTATCAGGGAAGCTCTAGCAAAGAAACTGGTTTATCCCTGTTTTTAACTGGGTGTCCCAAAGATAATCTGTCACAACACCTTTGGTTTTGGTCTGGTGCGTCCTGTTGTTCTACAGAAAGAACTGCCTCTCTACACAAGCAAGGGAGTGTGATGGGAGGAATTTCAGTACTAGGAGGAGAGTGAATCAAAATAAAGGTCTTCAATTATTCCCCAGCTCTGAATCCTTCAGGGGATTCCCAAGACCTTTTTAAAACAAAAAAGAAACACAGATCAAGAGAATAGGACAGCAAGACTGGAAATAAACCCACTCACATATGTCCAATTAATCTATGACAAAGGAGGCTAGAATATACAATGGGAGAGAAAAACAGTATCTTCAATAAGTGGTGTTGGGAAAACTGGACAGCTACACGTAAAATTTTAAAAATGAAATGACAACATTTCAAACACCATATATAAAAATAAGCTCAAAATGGATTAAAGACCTAAATGTAAGACTAGACACTATAAGACTCCTAGAGGAAAACAGTCTGGACACTATTTATCACAGTAATATATATATTTTTTGATCCTTCTCCTAGAGAAATGGAAACAGAAACAAAAATAAACAAATGAGACTTAATTAAACTTAAAAACTTTTTTATACAGCAAAGGAAATCATAAGCAAAATGAAAAGACAACCTATGGAGAATGAGAAAAGATTTTCAAATGATGTGACTGATAAGAAATTAATCTCCAAAATATACAAACAGCTCACGAAGCTCAATTGAAAACAACAAAACAAAACACAAACCAAATCAAAAAATGAGCAGAAGAGTAAATAAGCATTTCCCCCAAAGAAGATATACAGAAGGACCAGAGGCACAGGAAAAGATGTTCAGTATCACTGATTATTAGAGAAATGCACATCAAAACTATAATGAGATACCCTCTCATATGGGTCAGAATGACCATCATCAGAAAGTCCACAAATAACAAATGCTGCAGAGGATATGGAGAAAAGATAACTCTCCTATATGGTTGGTGATAATGATGTAAATTGGTGAAATAGGTGCAGCCACTAGGGAGAACAGTATGCAGGTTCCCTAAAAAAATGACAAATAGAGTTACCGTATGATACAGCAATCCCATTCTTGGGCAAATATCCGGAGAGAACTCAAACTTGAAAAGATACATGCACTCAATGTTCATAGCAGTGTTATTTAAAATAGCCAAGACATGGAAGCAACCTAAATGTTCATTGCCAAATAAATGGATAAAGAAGAGGTGGTATACATTGACAGTGGAATATTATTCAGCCATGAAAAAAATCATTAAAGCCATTTGCATCAACATAAATGGACTCAGAGATATCACATTAAGTGAAGTAAGTCAGACAAAGACAAATATATGATATTACTTATATGTGAAATCTAAAAATATATATGATACAAATGAGCTTATTTACAAAACAGAAATAGACTTACAAACATATAAAACAAACAGTTACCAAGGGAGAAAGTGAGGAATGGGATAAATCTGATATTTGGGATTAACAGATACATACTGCTAAATATTAAATAGAAAAACAATAAGGATCTACTATATGGCACAGGGAACCATATTCAGTATCTTATAATAACTTATAATGGAAAAGAATCTGAAATATATATATTTCAGGAGACGTGGGTTCAATCCCTGAGTCAGGAAGATCCCCTGGAGGAGGGCATAGCAATCGACTCCAGTATTTTTCGCCTGGAGAATCCCATGGACGGAGGAGCCTGGCAGCCTACAGTCCATGGGTCACAAAGAGTCAGACAGAACTGAAGCAACTTCACTGGCATGCACGTGTGCACACACACACACACACACACACACACACGCTATACATATGAAACACTGCAAATCAAATATACTTCAATAAAAAATGAAAGAAAAAAACACGCCGGCAACCAGGAACTACAAAACAGTTAGAACTTGTCAAGAAAGTACACGCAACCCTTCCTTATGCAGCCCTCATCTAAGCTAACATCTGAACTTCCCAGGTTCTCCTCCGCAGAACCCGGGGCTGTAGCTAAAGTGAAACACTCACGCCTGCATTGTTTGCCCTCAGATTGTGCCGTCTGGTCTCTGTCCTTTCTCTTCTTCATTGCATTCATCTTGCTCAGTCTAAGTTCCAGTTCAGATAGCACTTTCTGGAAGATGCCCCTGGCAGGATAAAGCGTTGCTTCACTACCCTCTCTTAGCACCCAACTCCAGCCTGATTTGTAGCGCTCACCACAGATTTCTCTGATGGATTATGATCTCCTTGAAGACAGAGTCTGTACCTTACTTTCGCTGTAACCTCAGAGGACAGCATGTTTGCTCAATAGGATTTGTGGAAGGGAAAGAGGGAACAGATAATACCAGTAAGAATATGAAAACAGTTAAACTTTTATCATTCAGAATTCCTACTGTAACTAGAAATACTTCTCAGAGAAATATTGTAGTTAAAAATTCACAACAGGGCACACACACAGAGATGGTATTTGAGGATTTCCAGAAGACAGAATATTTTAGGAGGGATGAAGACGGGGAGTTAAATGGGCATGGTATTTCTGAATACTAAGGAGTACAGACCTTCTAGTGGAGAGGGTAAAAGTCAACAAAATGAAAGGCCAGAACTTACAGAGAGAAATTTGACACAATCTGAGATTTTATCAAATTTTCAAGCTATCCAGAACCAAAAAATCACCAGCATTGACAGTATCAAAAGGATGTTCAGTTGTAAAGGAGGAAGGGAGAAAAGTGGCTCACTTATGCTTCTCTCTTCTACTTCATTCATATGGACAAATACTTTTTAAATTTTTTAAACTTATGTATGTCAATAGTTCTACAAATGTTCTTCCTAGGGAAGTCCCCTGTATTCATCATCAATTAGCTCCCTGCCTAAGCCCATGCCCCACCATATAGGAGTTCTGGACACACCACTTTATTCTAGACATGCTGTGTCACATTTTCACAAGTGAAGGTTTTGTTTTATTATGAATCTGCATTCTGTGTCAACATAAACCTCTCAATTTATTTCCCTTTTGAAGCAAACTACTTTATGCCAACTCATTTTTTAAAGGCAGATATTTTGCATTTCATATGGAGTAATTAAATATCATTTCCAATGCAGATCAACATTTCCTTCCTTTCCAGGGACTGTATCTTAATGGATCCTTATTATTTCTCAAGAAAATTACAAATGGAGCAGTATCAGAGAGTGACCATTCAATCCTTTCCCCTATTCCCACTGGTGCAGGATATGTCATTTTCTCCCTCACAGCTGCCAACAAGCTTTCAGTTTACTGAGTTCCATCAAAACACTCCAGGTGCTTTGGGCTTTGCTTTCTCGTTTACAGATTGGGTTTATTTACATTGGTTCCAAATGTGACAAAAAGCAAACAAACAATTATCCACATGGACCAGACGCAGCTTCACTTGTAACTCAAATGAAAAAGGCCTGACAATGTCACCCAGCCCCTGCTCTCTCTGCAGGCTCAATGGAATGCTCCAGCATCATATACTGGGAATCCGCCAGCCTGGCTGATGAGCCCTAATTGTAGGAACGCAGCTCACTGCCAGCAGTTATGCAGGCATAGTTAAGTTAGATGCATGTGCTCGGTTTAGGTCATAATGCTACTCTTTCTATTGCAGGATAAAGATTCTAGCCAGTATCTCAGAAATAATGCTCTTTGGTTGAGGAATGTATAAATAATTTTAGTGATTTAAACTGTAACAATTCTTTCTGGGGTTAGCCTTAAACAAATTGGAGAGAGACACATCTTAGTCTCAATTTGCCCCCCAGGACTTGTAATTTTTCTGTATTATATGCTGATTCTTCTGGCCTATCTTCCTATATTTCTTGTCCCTGGCCAGGAATCCCAAATAGGTGCTGATCAACTTTGAAAGCAATTCTTTGGTAACTGGTTGACAAGTATTTAGAAGGCGCATTTTGGAGCTCAGGGAGAAAAGGGCGAGGTTCATTTAGCCCTGTCTCCTGTGGCAGGTGACATCTCTGTTTTATAGACATCTCCTCCCACTCCACTCTGTAGAAGAGATTCTCCAAAGTAGCCCTTTTTCAACTGCCGTGGTGACTTCTCAGACAGTGATGAGGATGACGTGACAAATAGAGTAGACTGACTTGTTTTGCATCTGTTCCAGTTTCTTTTCATGACCCGTCCGTCCCATAATCAGATGCTACAAAGGAAAAACTGCATTTCCCAGAATCCCTTGCATAGCAGGCTTTCAACTGCAACTAGGTTCTTCTAGTTAGTTTCCCTCTTAGGAATCAATTTTTTTTTTTTTTTTTTTCAGAACTGAGTTACATAGAAAGAAAGGCAGTGCTTGAGAAAACACTATTGGCTTGAGTGAAGAATGCGTGACGCTGAATTCAACAAATGTGGAAACAGTTACCTAATTCCAGGTCATAGCTAACATGGGGCCAGCAGTTTTACGTGTCCCTAGTATCTTTAGTGTCGCAGGAGAAACATGCTGAGAAGACCAGCTCCACAGGACTGTTGGGAAGTCAGCCTTGGAGGCCTCACTCTGGAGTTCACTCCTACAGTCGTCCACATCCTTTCCATAAGCATGTAACTGACTGCTGCTGCTGTTGCCATTGTTGTTGTGTAGTCGCTAAGTCGTATTCAACTCTTTGCAACCCCAAGGACTGTAGCCTGCCAGGGTCCCCTGTCCATGGGATTTCCCAGAAAACAATACTGGAGTGGGGTGACATTTCCTTCTCCAGGGGATCTTCCCAACTCAGGGAATGAACTTACTTCTGCATTGGAGACAGATTCTTTATTGCTGAACAACCAGGAAAGAACAAATGACTGTTAAACTCCATAAAATGGTCTCTGTCTGCAAATGCCCCCCATCTGATGCACAATGAAGAACAATAATCTGTTATGAAAATAAGACATGAGACACGCGGAGAAGCAATGAAACTATGGGGCTGTGCCAGCCTTACCTTCAGCTTAACCTTGTTCCTCGAACTTTTGATAACTGATAATACATCCTCCCACTAGACAAAAACCAGTCTCTAAGGGCTCAATGGAAATTTTACTTTCCCCAAGAATCTTCCCTTTAAACCCCTCCAATGGAAAACTCAGCAGTGGCCACAGGACTGGAAACGGTCAGTTTTCGTTTCAACCCCAAAGAAAGGCAATGCCAAAGAATGCTCAAACTGCTGCACAATTGCACTCATCTCACACACTAGTAAAGTAATGCTCAAAATTCTGCAAGCCAGGCTTCAGCAGTATGTCAACCATGAAGTTCCAGATGTTCCAGCTGGTTTTAGAAAAGGCAGAGGAACAGAGATCAAATTGCCAATATCCGCTGGATCATCAAAAAAGCAAGAGAGTTCCAGAAAAACATCTATTTCTGCTTTATTGACTATGCTAAAGCCTTTGACTGTGTGGATCACAATAAACTGTGGAAAACTCTTAAAGAGAAAGGAATACCAGATCATCCTATGCAGAAAGGATGAAACCTATGTGCAGGTCAGGAAGCAAAGGTTAGAACTGGACCTGGAACAAAAAAGACTGGTTCCAAAGAGGAAAAGGAGTACATTAAGGCTATATATTGTCACTGTGCTTATTTAACTTATATGCAAAGTACATCATGAGAAACGCTGGGCTCCGGAAGAAGCACAAGCTGGAATCAAGATTGCTGGGAGAAATATCAATAACCTCAGATATGCAGATGACACCACCCTTATGGCAGAAAGTGAAGAG
>SJYW01005728.1:537395-556859 GCA_006410735.1 Raphicerus campestris
TTTTTTTTTTTTTTTTTCAGAACTGAGTTACATAGAAAGAAAGGCAGTGCTTGAGAAAACACTATTGGCTTGAGTGAAGAATGCGTGACGCTGAATTCAACAAATGTGGAAACAGTTACCTAATTCCAGGTCATAGCTAACATGGGGCCAGCAGTTTTACGTGTCCCTAGTATCTTTAGTGTCGCAGGAGAAACATGCTGAGAAGACCAGCTCCACAGGACTGTTGGGAAGTCAGCCTTGGAGGCCTCACTCTGGAGTTCACTCCTACAGTCGTCCACATCCTTTCCATAAGCATGTAACTGACTGCTGCTGCTGTTGCCATTGTTGTTGTGTAGTCGCTAAGTCGTATTCAACTCTTTGCAACCCCAAGGACTGTAGCCTGCCAGGGTCCCCTGTCCATGGGATTTCCCAGAAAACAATACTGGAGTGGGGTGACATTTCCTTCTCCAGGGGATCTTCCCAACTCAGGGAATGAACTTACTTCTGCATTGGAGACAGATTCTTTATTGCTGAACAACCAGGAAAGAACAAATGACTGTTAAACTCCATAAAATGGTCTCTGTCTGCAAATGCCCCCCATCTGATGCACAATGAAGAACAATAATCTGTTATGAAAATAAGACATGAGACACGCGGAGAAGCAATGAAACTATGGGGCTGTGCCAGCTTTACCTTCAGCTTAACCTTGTTCCTCGAACTTTTGATAACTGATAATACATCCTCCCACTAGACAAAAACCAGTCTCTAAGGGCTCAATGGAAATTTTACTTTCCCCAAGAATCTTCCCTTTAAACCCCTCCAATGGAAAACTCAGCAGTGGCCACAGGACTGGAAACGGTCAGTTTTCGTTTCAACCCCAAAGAAAGGCAATGCCAAAGAATGCTCAAACTGCTGCACAATTGCACTCATCTCACACACTAGTAAAGTAATGCTCAAAATTCTGCAAGCCAGGCTTCAGCAGTATGTCAACCATGAAGTTCCAGATGTTCCAGCTGGTTTTAGAAAAGGCAGAGGAACAGAGATCAAATTGCCAATATCCGCTGGATCATCAAAAAAGCAAGAGAGTTCCAGAAAAACATCTATTTCTGCTTTATTGACTATGCTAAAGCCTTTGACTGTGTGGATCACAATAAACTGTGGAAAACTCTTAAAGAGAAAGGAATACCAGATCATCCTATGCAGAAAGGATGAAACCTATGTGCAGGTCAGGAAGCAAAGGTTAGAACTGGACCTGGAACAAAAAAGACTGGTTCCAAAGAGGAAAAGGAGTACATCAAGGCTATATATTGTCACTGTGCTTATTTAACTTATATGCAAAGTACATCATGAGAAACGCTGGGCTCCGGAAGAAGCACAAGCTGGAATCAAGATTGCTGGGAGAAATATCAATAACCTCAGATATGCAGATGACACCACCCTTATGGCAGAAAGTGAAGAGGAACTAAAAAGCCTCTTGATGAAAGTGAAAGAGGAGAGTGAAAAAGTTGGCATAAAGCTCAACATTCAGAAAACTAAGATCATGGCATCAGGTCCTATCACTTCATGGGAAATAGATGGGGCAACAGTGGAAACAGTATCAGACTTTACTTTTTTTGGTCTCCAAAATCACTGCAGATGTTGACTGCAGCCATGAAATTAAAAGATGCTTACTCTTTGGAAGGAAAGTTATGACCAACCTAGACAGCATATTCAAAAGCAGAGACATAACTTTGCCAACAAAGGTCAGTCTTGTCAAAGCTATGGTTTTTCCAGTGGTCATGTATGGATGTGAGATTTGGACTGTGAAGAAGGCTGAACACCGAAGAATTGATGCTTTTGAACTGTGGTGCTGGAGAAGACTCTTGAGAGTCCCTTGAACTGCAAGGAGATCCAACCAGTCCATTCTAAAGGAGATCAGCCCTGGGTGTTCTTTGGAAGACATGATGCTAAAGCTGAAACTCCAGAACTGCGGCCACCAATGTGAAGAGTTGACTCACTGGAAAAGACTCTGATGCTGGGAGGGATTGGAGGCAGGATGAGAAGGGGATGACCGAGGATGAGATGGCTGGATGGCATCACTGCCTTGGTGGATGTGAATCTGAATGAACTCCGGGAGATGGTGATGGACAGGGAGGCCTGGCGTGCTGCGATTTATGGGGTCGCGAACAGTCAGACACAACTGAGCGACTGAACTGAACTGAACTAAATGTCAATTATTTCCAAGCAAAAGGAGACTTTCTCTATTCACATAACATGATATATTGCTTGACGTTTGAGTACTTTTCCTCTTCAGTCATACACACTTTTAAGCCTAGATCTTTGTGAGGCTGTGGATTTCTTGGAAGCTTGCAATGTAAAGGCACAATGTTGACTTTGTGTAAGTTTCTGTGAGTGTATCCAAGCTCCTGTGCATACACAATGATCCTAGTACACTGGCTATAATCCTGCATAGGTTCGATAATGCTGGTTCAATTGGATCAAAATAATTCAAAATCATTTTGTCCTAATTAAAATGCATGACATATTACTGTTACCAATAATCTATTATAGTGTAACAGGAAGAAATTAATGTCTAATGACTGAAGTTCAGTTTTAGTTTAAATGGAAAAAATGTTTTTTCATTGTAGATCTGGGTGGGCTGCTGTATGGGGGGGGGGGCATGGTCAGAGGAAGAGAAGGGTAAAGTAACTATCCTCTAGCTCTCAAATTTATTTAAATCTGCAGCTACCACCTTTATTGACTCTAAATCCTGGTTCTTTATTGACTCTAAATCCAAAAAGGTTGGCCTCTTTTATTAGGTCCTATTCCCCGAGTCAATATAGAGTGGTTATGAATCCAGGATGTGAATCTAATCATTCTGGTTTCAGATCCCATCTCTACTATTTGTGTGACCTTGCATAAGTTGCTTAATCATTCTTTGTTTCAAATTGAAAGTTAAAAAAAGTGTTAGTCACTCAGTCGTATTCTACTCTGCGAGTCCATGGACTATAAGCAAGCCAGGCTCTCTACCCATGGAATTCTCCAGGCTACTGGAGTGGTTAGCCATTGCTTTCTCTAGAGGGTCATCCCAACCCAGGGATCAAACCCAGGTCTCCTGCATTGGTAGATGGATTATTTATTGGCAGGTGGTGTCTGAGCCACTAAGGAATGTCTATAAAATTATAACGATAATAAAGCATATTGTAATGATAACAACAAATAGCTCAAGTTATATATGGGCTTCCCAGGTGGCACAGTGGTAAAGAAGCCTCCTGCCAGTGCAGGAGACACAAGAGACTTGGGTTTGATCCCTGGGTCAGGAAGATCCCATGGAGTAGGAAATAGCAACCCACTCCAGTATTCTTGCCTGGAAAATTCCATGGAGAGAGGAGCCTAGCAGGCTATAGTCCATGGGGTTACAAAGAGTTGGACACAACTGAAAAACTGAACACACACACACATTATTAATATAAGCATGTCAAGAAAAGTACATAAATAGCAACAACTATTAGTATTTATCTGATGGTGTTTTCCTGCCATGAAGATGCATGCATGGAATGCCATTCACATAGTTTTAAGAAATTCAAGGTATATATCTGTTATTTGACAAAATATAGATAAAAATGAGTTAGAATGTTGACTACTCTAATGTTCACATGTCCCTTTTAACCTTGAACCTACATGTTAAATTTCATTAACTTCATTTTATAACAAGCAGCAGAGGAATACAAGAACAAGTCTATGCAGCTAGGTTACTCAGAAAGTCTCCCTTTCACAGATGGCTTTCTGGATCAAATGTCTTTGGGGAAAGTAAGCCTTAAAGAAAATATGATTAGCGTCCTAGCACTGTGCTGGCACAACTGAATCATCATGATGCCTTTTAACTTGTGCAATAATATGTGCGAATTATTTCTCAATAAAATTGTGAAAAAAGATACTTGACTGAACAAATGAATGAACATACTGACAAACAAGTGAAAGAATATATTAATAAAATTGCAATGTTTTAAAAATGATATTCTCCAAGAATGTGCTCAAAGAGTTACTTTAGAGAACAGAAGAACAGGGTTGGTGAAGGGAAACTTGAACAATTGGGTGCTGTTGTTGTTGCAGTTCACTCGCTAAGTTGTGTCCAACTCTTTGTGATCCCACAGACTGTAGCATGCCAGGCTTCCCTATCCTTCACTGTCTCCCAGAGTTTGCTCAAATTCATGCCCGCTGAGTCGGTAATGCTATCCAACCATCTTAACCTCCGCCTCCCTCTTTTCCTCCTATCCTCAATCTTTCCCAGCCTCAAGGTCTTTTCCAACTGGGTGCTGGCTCTTATTAAAATTCATATATTAAATATCTGCAAAAGCAGGAAGGATTATAAATCTAAAAATCTGCCAAGCACTGCTACAGAATCCCAAGGATTCCTCTCCCCGATTCGTATTCTTTACTGGAGCCAAAGGATACCTTCTCCTGATGTCTTAATATTAATTTCACCCAGTTGTAATGGAGGCGAAAAGCCAACTTTGTTCACATTAATGAAATCAATTGATAAATTCAGACTGTTGGCTGCTTGCAGTTTCAGATTTGGCAGCTTGAGGGCAGTAACAGAGTATTTCTATGGCTCCCCAAAAGGAGATAAATAATGGAGTCTGGTTTAGACCTGAGGGCAGGCTGGAACGCACTTCCAGACCAAGCCATGGAACAGAAAGTTGCGTCCTCTGAGAGGCAGGGTACAGATCTTGTCGCTTTTCAAATTCCTTGCTCAAGGGGATGACCACAGGTTGTCTAGAATGCTCGCTGAGCTGCTTCACAGCTGAAGGCCATTTGTGTGTGTTTTTCCAATTGGCAATTCAAAAGGTCAGAAGAAAGACTGGATCAACTTAAACTTTATAGCTGCAAGATTGCAATCGGCTCTTTGTGTCTGCCTTTATTAATATCTCAGTGGTTGAAAATATCCCTCTGTGTTCACCTGCCCTTGGAAGGATGAGAGGAATAATGCAGTCTTTAATTTTGGATCTTGCTTTAAGTCCATCCTGCTGTGATTCTTTTTTCCTGTGGAAAAAGGCCATTTGACAACTTTTGGCATTGCCTAACCAGTATAGTGCTGCTGTGTTTGATGTTATAAAACAGACCTCATCCCTCCTACTCCTACTCCAGCTCCATGCAACTAATTTCTGTGCTCTGAGTGGTTTTACATCGTCCAGGACACAAAGGGGATGCTCATTTGCATATCACTTAACCAGATGCTGCAAAACTGAATCAAGTATTTGTTAAAATTTTGGGGTATGGCATTTGTAATGGTTTTTAATCAACTTTTTTTTTTTCCTGCACAACTGGACCAGAAGTTTGTAGAGGCATATGTTATGCAAAATGTCTTGAGATGTCGCACCTGTATTCTGCAGTAGAATCGTAAGGTAGAAGAGGAACATATTTGAATAGGTAAAGCCTTGGCTTGTCTTTAGGGTACAGGGGCACAGCATGAGTTCACAGCTCATGCTGGGGTTCAGGGTACTTCTGCACAGCCAGTGGGACAGATGAGCAAGTCACATCAAATCAATTTATCCCTGGCAGCTTGCTAATCGTTCTGCTTGCACGTGAGTTTGTTTTTACCAAAAATCAGAGAAAGAGCTAAACATCCTCTGCTTAATCTGTAATGTGAAGTTTTGGAAAAAAAAAGTTTATCTTTTTCCATTTAATTACTTCTTTACATGCATTTACAGTAATTAAACATCAGATGCAGTAGCTAAAGCAATTACTATATGTCATTTCAGAGAATTACAGTATAAACATATAGTAAATACTCAATAATCCATGACAAGCTACTTAAAAAGTAATAAGGAAATTTAATTTAAAATGTGGGAGATGAGATGCATGATGCATCTTCTGAATGAAATACCCACAATCACAAAAGAGAAATCCCAGCTTTGAGAATCCACTACTATTAATTTACCACTCTTCACAAAGTGCACCATTGGCCATCTCCCTTCAAAACTAATATTAACAATGTATGATAAATATACTCATAAAATGGAACCCTCTCCTCCCCTTCTCTCTCCCCTCTCTCCTTTATTCTCTCCTCCTTTGCCCTCTCCTCCCCTTTCTCTCATGCATACATGTACACCTTCCCCACAGCCACTGGAAACTCAGGTGTCACTTAAAGTCCATAACCATGAGAACACAGAAGTTTGTTTGTTTGTTTTTTTAATAATAACATCACAGCAGCTCTCCTTGTCTTTCACTTTGAAAGGTCTTCTCTCCCATGTATAACAATACACTATCATAAAATACATAGGGAATTTGGAATTCATCGGAACTGACTTCTCCTCGGTTTACTTACTGAGGAACTTTGGGAGAGTTGTTCATCCTCTCTGTGTTTCAGTGAAACTTATCACTAAAGAATAGGTATAACTATTTACTAGAAACTGAGTTGTCTGATATTACACAAAGTATCTGTGTGGGGTGGAGTGGGCACTGGATGAATGGCTGCTAGTCTTGTGTTATCCTTCGTTCATCTAAATTCATGTAATGAGTTTAGAACATTTACTCTTTTCTATTTAGATTTTTCCAGCCTTCATAACTTCTTAAAATTATCACTCTGATGTATTTATCTATTGTTAAGGGATGTAATTTTCCCCATTCATTAAAAAAAAATTAAGGTGCAACGTTCCTCCAAAGTACACCGAAGACTGAAGACTAACTCTATGCTCACCATTTTAAATAAATTCCTCTTAACTATCCTTAGACAGTTTCTTAGGATTATGGAATCTTTTTTTCTCCCTGCCTCCCACTGCCTCAATCAGACCTCCAGTACCGTATAATGAGAAGAGCATAGAGGAGAGATAGAAGCAGACTAGTGACTGAAGTCTGGATCTGCCATAGACCTGAGGAATTTTGGAATGAAGGCTAAACCTCTAGAAGCTTCACTTAAAAAAAAAAAAATAGGACAGTAATACCTACTTCATAAGGTTGTTATGAAGATCAAATGAGGCATGATCATTCATTCAATTATTCAT
The DNA here is from genome assembly GCA_006410735.1 of Raphicerus campestris. Classification (NCBI taxonomy): domain Eukaryota; kingdom Metazoa; phylum Chordata; class Mammalia; order Artiodactyla; family Bovidae; genus Raphicerus; species Raphicerus campestris. The sequence continues at coordinate 544,358 of SJYW01005728.1, forward strand.
ATATTCTTTTTTTTAATTAAACTTTTTATTCTGTATTGAAGTATAGCTGATTAACAACGTTGTGGTAGTTTCAGATGTACAGCAAAGGGATTCAGCCGCACATATACATATATCCATTCTGTCCCAAACTCTCCTTATATCCAGACTGCCACAACACTTTGAAAAGCGTTCCCTGTGCTATACAGTAGGTCCTTGTTGGTTGTACATGTTAAATATAGCAATGTGTACCTTCATATTCTTATTGAAAGCCATTGTAATGCCTTATTCCACCTATCAGGGGACCTGGTATATAGAAGCTAATTCATAAGTGTGAGTTCTTCTATACTTATGTGTATATTTTGCTTACTCTGCAGATCAGCTTTGCCCAAAATATGTTTCATTAAATAGTTGTTATAGGAAATATTTTGCCAAAACAAGGCTCCATAGTCAACTAGCTTTAGGTGTGTGCCTAGTTGCTGAGTAGTGTCTGTCTCTTGCAACTCCATAGACTATAGCCTGCCAGGCTTCTCTGTTCATGGGATTCTCTAAGCAAGAATACTGGAATGCGTTGCCATTTCCTTCTCCAGGGCATCTTCCCAACCCAGGAATCGAACTCGGCAAACTCTTTACCGATTGAGCTAGGAGGGAAGCCCAGCTTTAGGAAATATGTCATTCATTCCCTGCTTGTTTATTTCTAGTATGTTTTTGTGAAAATGTTAGTTGCTCAGTCATGTCCAGCTCTTTGCAACCCCATGGACTATGTGAGTATATGAATGCTAATATGCGTATAAAGACAGCATTTATAAACACTGACATTTTCAGGCTGTGAACACATACGTGTGTGTGCTCAGTCACATCCAGCTCTTTGTGACTCCATGGACTATAGCCTGCCAGGCTCCTCTGTCCCATGGGATTCTCCAGGCAAGAATACTGGAGTGGGTAGCCATTTCCTTCTCTACAGGATCTTCCCAAGCCAGGGACAGAACCCAGGTCTCCCACATTAGAGGCAGATTCGTTAGCACTATTTCTAGTATAGTTAGCCATATTTCTAGTACAGTTGACCTCTAAAAAGTCAATCATGGTTAAAAAGAACTTTTAGCACTTAGAATATATGCACTTAAAAATTGGATCATTGACAAATTACCCTCCAAATTTATTATATTAACCCACATTGCCATCCAAAATGTAGGATTACAAATTTATAAAAACTTGAAATATACTGGTACCACAGATTCTTTCTTCCTAACCCTTGATTTTCAGGTGAATAAAGCTGGAGACCAGAGAGAGAACTACCTATAAGATACAGCTTACAAGATGAATTCAAATAAAATCTTTAGTGAACCAGTGAAAGCAAGTTGGAAATATCAGTTACTGAGCTCTTTCTAAATGTCAAATAGTTATTTACACAATATTTTTAGATATCCTCTTAGGCACTAACAAATTTAAATATTCACAAAGCTAGTTCAGAGAAATTAGGACAGATCCTGAGTGTCACACAGCAACAAGAGGTATTCTGACCTCTTCATGCCTCCTACTTTGTTCTTCCTGAATCTGACTGGACATTTTTAGTGTATACTCTGTTAAACTCTGCAGCTAGAGTAGGTTAATCAGAATGGTGTTTCATAAGCATACATGTATATTTATGGCTGATTCACATTGTTGTATGGCAGAAACCAATACAATATTGTAAAGCAATTGTCCTCCAATTTCAAAAAGAATGGGGCTTCAGGTTACATTTAATAAAACAAATATTTGATTCTGTCATAGTGTATCAAATCATTCAAGAGAAACATTAGCCCTATCAGTCCATGGGGAATAGAGGTAAAGAGAAAATTGGTTCTCCGCCTTTATTTCTTATAATTTATGATAAGCTCTGCTTCTATCAGGGAAATGTCAGCCAAATGAAAAAGCCAAAGTTTGCTTCAGAAATGATTTCCTTCCAGCACAGAGGGACAGCCCCATCAGCAATGGCTGGATACAATCCTTGAGGGTCAGGGCACCGCCTGGTTCACTGGGACACAGACCATGACTGCGTCCTACCCCCATCCTCCTGATAATCGTATCTGGACTCATCAGTCATGGTAAAGGCCTGCATATTGTACCTCCTCCATCTTTCTTTTATCAGAAGTTCCCTGGATTTCACGTTTCCCATGTACATAAACTTAAAAAATGGTCAAGTTACTTGGAACAGGTCAAAAATAGTGACAGAAATCAGATCACACCAAAAGCTTCTTCACTTTTCCCCAGAGAACCGATACAGAATCATTACCTATGACAGTTTCCAGAGGTTGGTCCTGTCCTATTACACGTGTACTGAGTAATGGATTTTCCACCATTTCCCTTAGGACAGTACTTCTGAATTCAATTCTGTCAGAACATTTTTTTCACCCACATTCTATCAAGACTCTCTCTTCCCCTCATGTTTCAGCATTCCATCCCATTACTCGTGGCTCTGGCCTCTCTGCCAGGGTAAATAATCACAGACTCCTTCTACTTTTCTTTGTCATTTTGCCACAGCTTCCCTTTGTTGTTCATTTTATCCTGTGTTTTCATTGCTGGTGACTTTATTTCACTTCTGTAGTAACACAAGCCCACCAATCCCCTTATCTGCATATTTCCTGGATATATAAAAGATGCTTAAAATTCTAGAATTCCATGATTTGGACTTGTTTAAAGAGCAGCTTTGGAAATAAAGCAATTGCATTCTTTAAATTATGGGAAGAAAGATGAGTATTATGTACTTTAAAAAACAAAAAAAAAGAAGAAGAAAAAGAAAACAGATAGGATTTGCTTTACTACTTTCAAATGCAAAAACCCTCTACAAAAAGTGCAGGTACACTCTCCCAAGAATGAATATAGAGAAAAACGTATTCCTCTAGGAAAGATTTGGAAATACTTTTTAAGCTTTCTGAGGTCTTGTGGAGAATTATGATTACAACAAACCTGGGAAATGACTGTTGTTACAGAATGCCTGGAAAAAGGTTTATTTTATGCCAAAGAGCTTAGCTGATTTGGAATGAAGTCAAAAGAGCCTTTGTGTCTCTGAGGTTGAACAGTTTGTTGTTTTCTTTTGGCAAAGCATGGTGAGGTTCAGCCGATGTGGTCTCCCGCTCTTTTCACCCCTCACCCCGGTAGAGCGTATGCCAGGTTATATCATGTAAACAGACATGCTGATAATTCGGCTGTGTTTGAGGGCTGACACCATTTTGTGACCAACATGGGACCCTCACAGTGCAGTATTTCAGTAGTCCCTTTTAAGCTATAGGCAACTGCTTCTTTAAAAANACGTATTGCTGAAGCCTGGCTTGGAGAATTTTGAGCATTACTTTACTAGCGTGTGAGATGAGCGCAACTGTGTGGTAGTTTGAGCATTCTTTGGCATTGCCTTTCTTTGGGATTGGAATGAAAACTGACCTTTTCCAGTCCTGTGGCCACTACTGAGTTTTCCAAATTTGCTGGCACTAATAATCAAGGTTCTTTTAATACAAAAGAACTAAACCTATAGTCTCAGACACAGTAGCTTCCAAGAACAATCATCCCAACAGGCCCCAAGTGGGCTTTGTAAGTCTCACAGCAACATATCCACCACAGTTACAGGCCACCCATATTCAAGAGGAGGGGGCATGGGTTTCACATCTCAGTGGGAGGCTTGTCAACATCACACTATAAGGAGAGCATGTGGGATGGTAGATAGAACTGCAAATATTTTTGGAAAACATGATCTGCCGTATGTTTTAAGAATCCAAGTTCAGGCAGAAGTCTCACCCCAACTTCCCAGCCTGCACAGACCAAGGCCTTAACTCCTTTCCCCAGGTAGATGTTAAAACACATGTTACTAGATTCCACGGAATTAACAGCACCACCCCTACAGAGCATAGCTGCAGACTCAGCAGGCATGTTTACAGCCTGCTGTACTGATATTAAATTCCTCTTTCATTTCTACCACCTGCAAGGTCCCTTTCTTTACTGCAAGTTTAACTATGGGTTTAAAGACATTTTAAAAAATATTTTACTCAGCACTTCTACATGCTTATAAAAATTAAAGGATTTTTGGGTTTTCTTAGTCCACCTCTTACTGGAATCAGAAACTTTATCCTAATTTTATTCAAAGGACTATACATTGAAAGGGAAGAGGAGGAGATGCTTGGCATACAAAAGCCAAGCCATGTCTTCCCTGCCCTCCTCAGGATCACATTATATACATATACACAAAGCTCTGATCAGATATTTCAAGTGGCAAGGGGTTAAATATCTGTTAATATCTCAACAGGTTGGACCATCATTTCCACTAAAGAATAAGCAACTGATCTACATGTAGAAAAAGAAATAAACTGAAAATAGAAGAGAGATGATGAAGCCAAGGGTGTCGGCAGATACCAAACCAACTAATATAATGGTCATGCTGCTCCACATAAGAGATCGGGAGGAGCATCTTTTTATTCCTAAAAGAGAGGTAGAAATAAAGGGTAAAGAATGGAGGAAGGTGGATAGAGGAGTATCAAGAGACCGTCAGCTGGGAGCTGAATGGGAAACATGGTCTTTTAAAAAACTTACTGGCTGTGGGATGGATGGAAGAATTGTTGAGAACAGAACTATGACATTAAATTGTCTGCATGAAATTGCATATTGTGGTCTCTCTTTTCCTCATCTTCAGTTACGTTCTGCTTTGACCAGTAGCCTGTGGTTGCTTGGAAAGAAGAGAGGAAGAAGGGGCTTTGGCCTGCTTCTGGGTCTATGTCAGTGCAGATATGAAAAAAGCCAGAAGCATATAGAGGAATACAATCAAGAGGAGTAGGAAATCAGAGTCAGAAGAACACTGTCATCCCAGGTATTCACGGGATACTGGGGTCTGCTCTGAACCTCCAAAGGGCACACAACAGTGATCTAAACCTATTTACCTAGATCTCAATGGGCTTCCCTGGTAGCTCAGATAGTAAAGAATCTGCCCACAGTGCAGGAGACCTGGGTTTGATCCCTAAGAAGGGAAGATCTCATGGAGGAGGGAATAGCTACCCACTCTAATATTTTTGCCTGGAGAATTCCATGGGCAGAGGAACAGGGCAGGCAACAGTCCACGGGGCTGCAAAGAGTCAGATATGACTGAGCGACTAACACTTCACCTAGACCTCAAAAGATCAAGAATCTCCAGCTAACACCTGGGTTCATATCCTCCACAAGCTCCTAGACAGCTACTGGTAGTACCACTGACCATCCACTGGTGGACCAATGGCTAACAGACTGGGGATCAAGTGATATAGTAGACATATTCAAAGATTTGATCAAACACATTCGAAACAAGAAAAGCAGAGTGAGTTTCAATTCCCCCAAACACATAACAGTCCAGTCTATCATTCTGACCATAAAATCAACCTCTTCTAAGACAAGGTAAGTTATCTTTTTTTTTTTAACATTTACTTTGTATTGGGATGTAGCCAATTAACAATGTGATGGTTTCAGGTGGACAATGAAGGGACTCTGCCAAGGCAAAGGGAGTTTTCCATCACAGGATGGATTCCTTCGGAGAGTTCATGACCCCTTTAACAGGGATGTCATAAAGAGGATGAGTTTTATGGGAGATGGTGAGTTTTGGAGTGGATCATTTGCAAGTTCTAGTCTAACTTGAAATTTTTCATTTCTTAGATAATGGGTTGATGTATCTATTTACTGAATCAAGCAGATTTGCTTGGCTGATAATGACTATATTTGATGAAAGGGATGCAGAAAGAGGGCAAGTCAGAGCAGTGGGACCCTTGTGGTCAGACAGAGAAATCTTGGATGAACACTAGTTAGGGAATAACTCCCTGTGTTTTTTTGTTTGTTTTTTTCTTTTTCTTTTTTGGCTCTGTGGGGCCATCATCGCTGGGAGCAGGCTCTCTCTAGTTGCAGTGAACAGGAACTACTCTTCGCTGGGATTCACGGGCTTATGGCAGTGGCTTCTCGTGCTGCAGAATACAGGCTGGGTAGTTGCAGCATGTGGACTCAGCAGCTGTGATCCACAGGGCCTAGTTGCCCCTCAGCATGTGGGGTCTTCCCAGAGCAAGGACTGAACCCTTGTCCCCAACACTGGCAGGCAGATTCTCAACCACAGACCACCAGGGAAGCACCCGTCCCCTATTGCAGTTCTGAAGCACAAACACGTCGTGACAAAAACTAGACCATAATGGTACAGGTTACAGTGTGGAGGGTGATTTGAAGCTACAAGAAAGAAGCTAGGGGCCAGCCTAGCAGTTCTTCTAACAACCTTGTTGTGGAAGAGGAAAGGCCAGAGCCAGGTGGGAGATGACCTTAGAAAAGAGAAGGTTAGATTCAAGAGGTGATGCAGAGAAGTGCCAGTCACAGGGGTGGATTAGAGGGACTCTTAGACCGTCCTTCCATAATCTCCATCAGTCCCCACAAACTCCACCAATAAAAATTAAATAATAATATACTATCCTTTGACAAGAACAATTAACATCTGTTCTGTCCTTTATCTGTATGTAATTACATATCATTGTTGTTGCTGTCGTTCAGTTGCTAAGTCATGTCCGACTCTGCTATCCCAAGGACTGCAGCACGCCAGGCTTCCTGGTCCTTCACCATCTCTTGGTCTACTCAGATTCATGCCCGTGGAGTCAGTGATGCTATCTAACCATCTCATCCTCTGCCGCCCCTTCTCCTTTTGGGGCTACTGAAGACTGTAAATTGTATTGTTCTATAATACAGAAACTAAATAGAATCATTGTACTGCTTTGCATGCTGGCTCCTGCCTCTCCCTCCTCCACCACAGCACAGTCCTTCCACCTACAGCAGTGGTTCTCAATTTTGGTGTGCATCAGAATCACGACTAGAGTTTGTTAAAACACACACTGCTGAGAGCCACCCCAAAGAGTTTCTGATTCAGCAGATCTGGTGAGGGGTTCAAATACTCATATTTTTAACAAGTTCCCTGAGACCCTACTTTGAAGATCACTGAGCTGGATTGCTGCCCCCTTAGCCCCCAAAGCTGCCACTGCTGAAGGTAACTTTCCATGGGAGCAAGTGGGAAATGAAGATGTTCGGTCTATGAACACTGTTGAAGTGGGACCTAGCAGTCTACATGGGACCTGAACATTTTAGAAACAGTTACAGTTGTTTAAGACAAGCCAGGAAATCACATCCTCTTCCTACACTGTTCTGGGCCCTTTTTATGGCTGTAGATCATCCACAGAACACACTGCTGATAACACTGAATGCCCAGCCAACAGTCACAGCTCACCACCACTTGTGACAGTTCTCAGCCCTTTCTCCTACCCATTTTATCCTATCCTTGCTCTCATCATCCTGGTTGTGTAACCCATCCACTGTCAACTCAAGCTCCCAATCCCTGCAACAAACCCTCCCCACCATGACCATCAATTTAGAAAAGATCTCTAAATAGACTCAAGCATTTTATGGGACATTATCTGAATTTGCCTTGGGCTCCACGATGGACATCACCATGTAATAAGTACTAGGCTCAGCACCCAGCCTAGCTGTACACCCTGTCTGCCCATGCCCATCTCTGCCCAGGAAAGGGGACCATTCACCCAATCAAACACCCAGTACAAAAATACCAGGCAACCTTTCTTTGCTTTATCACCCATCCACAGAAACTACTCCAGTTCCTTTATAGAATAATCTATTTTCAACACTATCTGGATGATTACCTCCCAAAGTAAGAGAGGCCACATTTGTAGGCATTACTAATTAGGCTCCATTTTCTTATTGCTTTGGACATCACCATTTTCTTTTCAACCATTGCTCATCTCAGGGGAGAAATGATTCGCCCCTCAGCTAGGGAAGCAATCAAAACTCCAGAATGGAGCTGCCCAGCTACACAAGCTCTGGGGCTGACCCCTCCCTCCTCACAGTCTCTTTCAATGCCACATGCTCCATCACAAAAAAGTGCTCTGTCCACTGCTGGCCTGCTGTATTCCTGCAGTAGAGATGGACACCAAAATCTGGGCTTTTCCTGCCACACTGTGGCCATGTCTGAACACTGCACATGGCCTTTACTCCTTGAAAAGTGGTATTGGTTTGTTTGGGGGGGGGGGGGGCGGGGGNTACAGGCCACCCATATTCAAGAGGAGGGGGCATGGGTTTCACATCTCAGTGGGAGGCTTGTCAACATCACACTATAAGGAGAGCATGTGGGATGGTAGATAGAACTGCAAATATTTTTGGAAAACATGATCTGCCGTATGTTTTAAGAATCCAAGTTCAGGCAGAAGTCTCACCCCAACTTCCCAGCCTGCACAGACCAAGGCCTTAACTCCTTTCCCCAGGTAGATGTTAAAACACATGTTACTAGATTCCACGGAATTAACAGCACCACCCCTACAGAGCATAGCTGCAGACTCAGCAGGCATGTTTACAGCCTGCTGTACTGATATTAAATTCCTCTTTCATTTCTACCACCTGCAAGGTCCCTTTCTTTACTGCAAGTTTAACTATGGGTTTAAAGACATTTTAAAAAATATTTTACTCAGCACTTCTACATGCTTATAAAAATTAAAGGATTTTTGGGTTTTCTTAGTCCACCTCTTACTGGAATCAGAAACTTTATCCTAATTTTATTCAAAGGACTATACATTGAAAGGGAAGAGGAGGAGATGCTTGGCATACAAAAGCCAAGCCATGTCTTCCCTGCCCTCCTCAGGATCACATTATACACACATACACAAAGCTCTGATCAGATATTTCAAGTGGCAAGGGGTTAAATATCTGTTAATATCTCAACAGGTTGGACCATCATTCCCACTAAAGAATAAGCAACTGATCTACATGTAGAAAAAGAAATAAACTGAAAGTAGAAGAGAGATGATGAAGCCAAGGGTGTCGGCAGATACCAAACCAACTAATATAATGGTCATGCTGCTCCACATAAGAGATCGGGAGGAGCATCTTTTTATTCCTAAAAGAGAGGTAGAAATAAAGGGTAAAGAATGGAGGAAGGTGGATAGAGGAGTATCAAGAGACAGTCAGCTGGGAGCTGAATGGGAAACATGGTCTTTTAAAAAACTTACTGGCTGTGGGATGGATGGAAGAATTGTTGAGAACAGAACTATGACATTAAATTGTCTGCATGAAATTGCATATTGTGGTCTCTCTTTTCCTCATCTTCAGTTACGTTCTGCTTTGACCAGTAGCCTGTGGTTGCTCGGAAAGAAGAGAGGAAGAAGGGGCTTTGGCCTGCTTCTGGGTCTATGTCAGTGCAGATATGAAAAAAGCCAGAAGCATATAGAGGAATACAATCAAGAGGAGTAGGAAATCAGAGTCAGAAGAACACTGTCATCCCAGGTATTCACGGGATACTGGGGTCTGCTCTGAACCTCCAAAGGGCACACAACAGTGATCTAAACCTATTTACCTAGATCTCAATGGGCTTCCCTGGTAGCTCAGATAGTAAAGAATCTGCCCACAGTGCAGGAGACCTGGGTTTGATCCCTAAGAAGGGAAGATCTCATGGAGGAGGGAATAGCTACCCACTCTAATATTTTTGCCTGGAGAATTCCATGGGCAGAGGAACAGGGCAGGCAACAGTCCACGGGGCTGCAAAGAGTCAGATATGACTGAGCGACTAACACTTCACCTAGACCTCAAAAGATCAAGAATCTCCAGCTAACACCTGGGTTCATATCCTCCACAAGCTCCTAGACAGCTACTGGTAGTACCACTGACCATCCACTGGTGGACCAATGGCTAACAGACTGGGGATCAAGTGATATAGTAGACATATTCAAAGATTTGATCAAACACATTCGAAACAAGAAAAGCAGAGTGAGTTTCAATTCCCCCAAACACATAACAGTCCAGTCTATCATTCTGACCATAAAATCAACCTCTTCTAAGACAAGGTAAGTTATCTTTTTTTTTTTAACATTTACTTTGTATTGGGATGTAGCCAATTAACAATGTGATGGTTTCAGGTGGACAATGAAGGGACTCTGCCAAGGCAAAGGGAGTTTTCCATCACAGGATGGATTCCTTCGGAGAGTTCATGACCCCTTTAACAGGGATGTCATAAAGAGGATGAGTTTTATGGGAGATGGTGAGTTTTGGAGTGGATCATTTGCAAGTTCTAGTCTAACTTGAAATTTTTCATTTCTTAGATAATGGGTTGATGTATCTATTTACTGAATCAAGCAGATTTGCTTGGCTGATAATGACTATATTTGATGAAAGGGATGCAGAAAGAGGGCAAGTCAGAGCAGTGGGACCCTTGTGGTCAGACAGAGAAATCTTGGATGAACACTAGTTAGGGAATAACTCCCTGTGTTTTTTTGTTTGTTTTTTTCTTTTTCTTTTTTGGCTCTGTGGGGCCATCATCGCTGGGAGCAGGCTCTCTCTAGTTGCAGTGAACAGGAACTACTCTTCGCTGGGATTCACGGGCTTATGGCAGTGGCTTCTCGTGCTGCAGAATACAGGCTGGGTAGTTGCAGCATGTGGACTCAGCAGCTGTGATCCACAGGGCCTAGTTGCCCCTCAGCATGTGGGGTCTTCCCAGAGCAAGGACTGAACCCTTGTCCCCAACACTGGCAGGCAGATTCTCAACCACAGACCACCAGGGAAGCACCCGTCCCCTATTGCAGTTCTGAAGCACAAACACGTCGTGACAAAAACTAGACCATAATGGTACAGGTTACAGTGTGGAGGGTGATTTGAAGCTACAAGAAAGAAGCTAGGGGCCAGCCTAGCAGTTCTTCTAACAACCTTGTTGTGGAAGAGGAAAGGCCAGAGCCAGGTGGGAGATGACCTTAGAAAAGAGAAGGTTAGATTCAAGAGGTGATGCAGAGAAGTGCCAGTCACAGGGGTGGATTAGAGGGACTCTTAGACCGTCCTTCCATAATCTCCATCAGTCCCCACAAACTCCACCAATAAAAATTAAATAATAATATACTATCCTTTGACAAGAACCATTAACATCTGTTCTGTCCTTTATCTGTATGTAATTACATATCATTGTTGTTGCTGTCGTTCAGTCGCTAAGTCATGTCCGACTCTGCTATCCCAAGGACTGCAGCACGCCAGGCTTCCTGGTCCTTCACCATCTCTTGGTCTACTCAGATTCATGCCCGTGGAGTCAGTGATGCTATCTAACCATCTCATCCTCTGCCGCCCCTTCTCCTTTTGGGGCTACTGAAGACTGTAAATTGTATTGTTCTATAATACAGAAACTAAATAGAATCATTGTACTGCTTTGCATGCTGGCTCCTGCCTCTCCCTCCTCCACCACAGCACAGTCCTTCCACCTACAGCAGTGGTTCTCAATTTTGGTGTGCATCAGAATCACGACTAGAGTTTGTTAAAACACACACTGCTGAGAGCCACCCCAAAGAGTTTCTGATTCAGCAGATCTGGTGAGGGGTTCAAATACTCATATTTTTAACAAGTTCCCTGAGACCCTACTTTGAAGATCACTGAGCTGGATTGCTGCCCCCTTAGCCCCCAAAGCTGCCACTGCTGAAGGTAACTTTCCATGGGAGCAAGTGGGAAATGAAGATGTTCGGTCTATGAACACTGTTGAAGTGGGACCTAGCAGTCTACATGGGACCTGAACATTTTAGAAACAGTTACAGTTGTTTAAGACAAGCCAGGAAATCACATCCTCTTCCTACACTGTTCTGGGCCCTTTTTATGGCTGTAGATCATCCACAGAACACACTGCTGATAACACTGAATGCCCAGCCAACAGTCACAGCTCACCACCACTTGTGACAGTTCTCAGCCCTTTCTCCTACCCATTTTATCCTATCCTTGCTCTCATCATCCTGGTTGTGTAACCCATCCACTGTCAACTCAAGCTCCCAATCCCTGCAACAAACCCTCCCCACCATGACCATCAATTTAGAAAAGATCTCTAAATAGACTCAAGCATTTTATGGGACATTATCTGAATTTGCCTTGGGCTCCACGATGGACATCACCATGTAATAAGTACTAGGCTCAGCACCCAACCTAGCTGTACACCCTGTCTGCCCATGCCCATCTCTGCCCAGGAAAGGGGACCATTCACCCAATCAAACACCCAGTACAAAAATACCAGGCAACCTTTCTTTGCTTTATCACCCATCCACAGAAACTACTCCAGTTCCTTTATAGAATAATCTATTTTCAGCACTATCTGGATGATTACCTCCCAAAGTAAGAGAGGCCACATTTGTAGGCATTACTAATTAGGCTCCATTTTCTTATTGCTTTGGACATCACCATTTTCTTTTCAACCATTGCTTATCTCAGGGGAGAAATGATTCGCCCCTCAGCTAGGGAAGCAATCAAAACTCCAGAATGGAGCTGCCCAGCTACACAAGCTCTGGGGCTGACCCCTCCCTCCTCACAGTCTCTTTCAATGCCACATGCTCCATCACAAAAAAGTGCTCTGTCCACTGCTGGCCTGCTGTATTCCTGCAGTAGAGATGGACACCAAAATCTGGGCTTTTCCTGCCACACTGTGGCCATGTCTGAACACTGCACATGGCCTTTACTCCTTGAAAAGTGGTATTGGTTTGTTTGGGGGGGGGGGGGG
>SJYW01005728.1:561120-573812 GCA_006410735.1 Raphicerus campestris
CCAGTTCTATTTCTGGGTCAGGAAGATCCCCCGGAGAAGGAATAGGCTACCCACTCTAGTATTCTGGCCTAGAGAATCCCATGGACTGTACAGTCTGTGGGGTTGCAAAGAGTCGGACACGACTGAGCGACTTTCACTTCACTTCACTTCACTACTCCTTGGAAGAAAAGTTATGACCAACCTAGACAGCATATTGAAAATCAGAGATATTACTTTGACAACATAGGTCCATCTAGTCAAGGCTGTGGTTTTTCCAGTAGTCATATATGGATGTGAGTGTTGGACTGTGAAGAAAGCTGAGTGCTGAAGAATTTATTCTTTTGAACTGTGGTGTTGGAGAAGACTCTTGAGAGTCCCTCGGACTGCAAGGAGATCCAACCATTCCATCCTAAAGGAGACCAGTCCTGAGTGTTCATTGGAAGGACTGATGCTGAAGCTGAAACTCCAATACTTTGGCCAACTCATGAGAAGAGTTGACTCAATGGAAAAGACCCTGATGCTGGGAGGGATTGGGGACAGGAGGAGAAGGGGACGACAGAGGATGAGATGGCTGGATGGCATCACTGACTCAATGGACGTGAGTTTGAGTGAACTCCAGGAGTTGGTGATGGACAGGGAGGCCTGATGTGCCCCGATTCATGGGGGTCACAAAGAGTCAGAGATGACTGAGCAATTGAACTGAACTGAAAGCCTTATAGATCACAGAATAGTTACTTGATATAGGCCCTCCTTTATCATGTACATCCTATTTTTTCATCACCCAATTTTTGCTTTTATTCCTTTAACATTTATTTAATTGCCCTTCATTTGTCTCATTTGAATACATGTTCCGTAGTGGCTGAATACGTGGATAATTTGGTCACCATTGAATCCCTAGCACCTAGGACAATGCTTGACATTTCAAAGTCATTCAATAGTGTATTGCATACCTTAGTAAACCACTAATATAAGAAAGAATTATTGCATTGACTGGACAGCAAAAATGAAAATAATTCAGAGCATTCACATCTTCAGTATATTTTAACACTCTTCACTTCACTTCACTGTTGATACATTATACATTATACAGCTTATCCCTACATGGCTTTGAAATGCATATCTTAAAATCTCAAAATTTTGAGAGATAAATGAGATATTTCTCTTTCTGAGAATTCATTTTTGTCAAATATGGCCTGCAAAGCATAACTGACAATTTAATTTTAGCAAAATGTTTTCCTATAACTCATATAGCAGTAATAGCTTGGCACCTATTTAAAATTATTAAGTTTATTTTCTCCCAACTTTTAATATTGTACTATCTTAATTAAATTTTAAAGTTTAATATTTTATACATCTGGATTTTGCTGGGTACACTTTTTCTACTTATTAATTTTACCAGCAGTATCAGTGTTCAGCAAATTAGGGTTTGCTAAATAGAGTTACACCATATTAATAAGCTGAAATCTCTTGGTCCTGATGTTTAATTCATCGCTTTTATTAGTATATTTCCAAGCAGATGATTTAATTTACACATATTAAACTCTACCACATAGTGTCTCACTCACAGAAATCTTTCATTAACATTATTCCCAGTCATGAATATTTCACTAATTTATCACATGAAATACCTCTGGCCATTATTACTTAGATAATCATTTGAAAAATCTCAAATATACCAAGTAGAAAAAAATACAAAAAACTAGCAAACAAACAAAAGAAAAAGCAAGCAAACAAGCAAACAAAAACCCTTTACTCTTCTTTTAGAATATTTCAGTTCTTCTGTTCTGAGAGAATTCATTTAATTCACTGAAATTTTGTGTTTTCTAATAAGTATTTCAGAATTTATGGGATTATAAAATGGCTGTTCCACTAAACGTAATTTGTTAAAAGTAGCTCTCTTCATAAATAAAGGATTACTTGTTTTTCATGGGATCAAAGCCCTAACTATGGTCAGAATTTCACTTCTCATAAACCACTTCTGTAGATGTACACAGTAAGACCCCTACATATGAATCTTCAAGTTGCGAACATGCATGCCAGCCCCTGTATGACAGCTGTTGTACTAAACTATTGTGCTTTTCAAGGTACTGTACCATCAGATTCAAAATATTTTCTTTACTTTTTGTGTTTGCTTCTTCGGTCAGTCAGTCAGTTCAGTCCCTCAGTCGTGTCCGACTCTCAGGCCTCCCTGTCCATCATCAACTCCCAGTTTGCTTCTTATATATGTACCATTTGTGTGAAAAGCAATACAAACCTATTACAGTACAGTACGATATAACCAAGTCTGTTAGTTGGGTACCTAGGCTAACTTTGTTGGACTTAAGAACAAATGGGACTTATAAATCCACTCTCAGAATGAAACTCATTCACATGTAGGGGACTTACTATACTTGCTTTCATGGCCTAACTATACACTGATGTCCCATGAATGTTAATATCTCCCTGGTAATAAACTATGGAAATGAAAGAAAAAGACTAGCATTTATTGTGTCATTTGTTTCCAGTGTTTGATGCTATTTAACTACATGGGCAACTTATTTCTAAAATGGGGTCTGAGGAGGAAGAAACTGTTTGTTTCACAGGATAGACCTGCTTGGGACAGATGACACAAGCATACAGCAAAAACACAGAGATCTGGACACAAAGTCCACAGACCCAGGAAGACTGGTATTGCTAACTACTATCAAAACATTTTACTAATGAACTAGCCATTGATCACAATCCCACATTAGAAGTCTCCTTGATTCATTTTCCAAAGTTATGTTTAGCATGTGCACTGCAGGTGGGGAATATTTAATGAGAACAAAGTCATGTTCTCAGCAGGGGAAAGCTTAAGATCCAGCTTTGACATGGAGCCTTCATGCAGCTTTGGGGAGACTTCATAGAAAATAATTCAAGTCTCCATTCTTTAGTTATTCTGTATATTCATAACCATAAAACGTGACCTTAAAGTAAAGAAATCCAAAAGGAAATTGATGTAGTACTGCTGTTCTGTGTGTGCTTCTGTGTGTCCTATCTTTTTTAACCCTCAAACCTACTCTCTTCCTCTCTTTCACACTTACGCTTCTCCCTCTCTCACTATTTACATTCATGCTCTAGATTTAGGGTTCCTATGGAAAATCCAGGACAAAATCAAAAATTGTAAATCTTTGATTAATATAATTTGAGCAGTCATTATAAAATAATGTAATCACAAGGAGATTACATCCTAAAACACTATTATCCAGTAGAGGTTTTTCTAATGTTTATAGATTGGCAGACCCAAAAAGAACCAGAAAATAAGTAAGTGCAACAGTGGTAGGGACTTTAACAACCTTGTTCATTGTCTACCACTCTTCTGGGCTTATAGAAAATGGTCACTAAGTATTGACTGAACAAATAAATGAAAAGATGGATAAAACAAGATGAAAGATGTTTCATTTGGATATATTTCAAAGACTTTACCTACAGATAGATTATTTTTCAGTCCAGAAAAGCATTTATTGAGCACATACAATATACCATACCAAAATCTGCATTTATAAATATAAGTATGGCCTCTTCTTGCAACTTACACTCTACTTTAAAAGCAAATATTAATATTTATTTTCAGTTACTCTTGTCAGAGCTATATACAGATATGTATGGTTAAGGAAGCTAAAAGCAGGCCATAAAATCCATTTAACCCTAAAATCAAAATCTCTTTGGGACATAGTTAATGATTCAAACAAGAAAAAGAAAAGCATTTTGAAAAGAAGATTGGATTGAAGGTATACTGACTGAAATAAAATACAGCCATGTGTCTCAGTCAACTAACCTGATGTCTCTGCTTCTCTATATCATCATCCAGAAAATGGTGGTACTCACATCTCCCTCCTGGAGTGATGGGGAGAATGAATGAAATGGCTTGCAGGAAGTCCTGCCATGTGAAGGACTGGTCTGTAGGAAGAGAAAATGAATGGACTATTATATGGAAACTACAAGGTGGAAAGGTTTGCTTGCATAACAAAAAGGCAGAAACTTCTAGTAACCTGAGCTGCAGTGATAAATTGTGCTGCCTCAGGAGATACAGATCTATCCCTTCACGTAGTGGAGCCTTGGCTGACTGACTACTGATGATATTTTAAAGTGGGCCATATTAACAGAATAGTAATTGCATTTGATGATCCATAAGCTTTCTATATTTCCTAAGATCATATTATTATATCAACTGGTGATACACCTAGCAATCATACATGGAATAATCATTCACAAGGCCAATGTCCTACTTATCGAGAATACCAACAACTAGAAATTCAGCATCAATTTTGGAGTAACGTTTTCAGGAAGATAAACCTTAACAAATGTAAAATATATTTTACATATACACAATATAGTATATGCATCTTATATTTTTGATTACCAAAGAAAAATAAAACTGATATAGCATAATTTGTATTTTATAATATATTAATAGCAGTCATGTACGGATATGAGAGTTGGACCATAAAGAAGGCTGAGCACCAAAGAACNATATAAGTATGGCCTCTTCTTGCAACTTACACTCTACTTTAAAAGCAAATATTAATATTTATTTTCAGTTACTCTTGTCAGAGCTATATACAGATATGTATGGTTAAGGAAGCTAAAAGCAGGCCATAAAATCCATTTAACCCTAAAATCAAAATCTCTTTGGGACATAGTTAATGATTCAAACAAGAAAAAGAAAAGCATTTTGAAAAGAAGATTGGATTGAAGGTATACTGACTGAAATAAAATACAGCCATGTGTCTCAGTCAACTAACCTGATGTCTCTGCTTCTCTATATCATCATCCAGAAAATGGTGGTACTCACATCTCCCTCCTGGAGTGATGGGGAGAATGAATGAAATGGCTTGCAGGAAGTCCTGCCATGTGAAGGACTGGTCTGTAGGAAGAGAAAATGAATGGACTATTATATGGAAACTACAAGGTGGAAAGGTTTGCTTGCATAACAAAAAGGCAGAAACTTCTAGTAACCTGAGCTGCAGTGATAAATTGTGCTGCCTCAGGAGATACAGATCTATCCCTTCACGTAGTGGAGCCTTGGCTGACTGACTACTGATGATATTTTAAAGTGGGCCATATTAACAGAAGAGTAATTGCATTTGATGATCCATAAGCTTTCTATATTTCCTAAGATCATATTATTATATAAACTGGTGATACACCTAGCAATCATACATGGAATAATCATTCACAAGGCCAATGTCCTACTTATCAAGAATACCAACAACTAGAAATTCAGGATCAATTTTAGAGTAACGTTTTCAGGAAGATAAATCTTAACAAATGTAAAATATATTTTACATATACACAATATAGTATATGCATCTTATATTTTTGATTACCAAAGAAAAATAAAACTGATATAGCATAATTTGTATTTTATAATATATTAATAGCAGTCATGTACGGATATGAGAGTTGGACCATAAAGAAGGCTGAGCACCAAAGAATTGATTCTTTCGAACTGTGGTGCTGGAGAAGACTCTTGAGAGTCCCTTGTACTGCAAGGAGATACAACTAGTCAATCCTCAAGGAAATCAGTCCTGAATATTCATTGGGAGGATTGATGCTGAAGCTGAAACTCCAGTACTTGGCCACCTGATGCAAAGAACTGACTCACTGGAAAAGACCCTGATGCTGGGAAAGCCTGAAGGCAGGAGAAGAGGGGACAACAATGGGTGAGATGGTGGGATGGCATCACTGATTTGATGGACATGAGTGTGAGCAAGCTGCAGGAGTTTGTGATGGACAGGGAAGCCTGGCATGCTGCAGTCTATCGGGTCACAAAGAGTCTGATCTGACTAAGTGACTGAACTGAACTAAACAGAAGAATAATTCCATTTTAATGAGACTATCCAAATGGACAAAGTCCCTTCTGCTGCTATTTAGAATGTTGGGAATTTAGTGATTATCAAGAGATTCCCAATANGGTCACAAAGGGTCTGATCTGACTAAGTGACTGAACTGAACTAAACAGAAGAATAATTCCATTTTAATGAGACTATCCAAATGGACAAAGTCCCTTCTGCTGCTATTTAGAATGTTGGGAATTTAGTGATTATCAAGAGATTCCCAATATTTATATTTTAGAACTTAAAACATTACAAGGTGGTATGTGTTTCATAGATGGTTATATAATTATCTAAATCTGATTACAGGTAATCTGTTTTCATAAATGTTGCTTTACATTATTTAGTTATGGTGGTTAACCTTTAAGAACAACTTTCTAATTTAGACCAAAAAGTGCTGTTATTGGAGAGAATAGTTTAACTTTCCTAAAATATACCCTCATAAAGAATAACAAAATTATTTTTTTCTTGTATAGTAAAATCCTTTTTTGATGGTTCTAAGCTTTAACTTCTATGACAGTAAAATTAAAGAGTGGAAGAGTGAAGTCATTGGAAGAACTCATAATAAAATAACAATTATTTTAAAAATAAATATAACAAAGCAAGAGTAGAATATTAAAATTCCAAGTATTTTTACCTACCCAGGTGTGTATGGAGGATAAATACTGGTCATTGATGTATGTTTATGTTCTAAACAATTATGTAGAAATTTTCTAGAATAAAGGATATATACCATGGCAAGTCATTTTTATGTTTGTTAAAATCAAAAGTCAAACGCCTTCATTTTCAATAATAGCTGTAAAATGACTAATCACTATAAAAGTAAATGATACACTAGTCTACAGATAAAGTTTAAACTATGTTCCTTATATGAACAGCATAAGAAAAATACTTTATAATATGTGTAACTCTTCAAATAATTGTATGTTACTGAAATATATTTTCTCTGGATTGATTAGCAAATAAGACAAACATAAGAATATTGTTATGTTAACTGAAAAAGAAATGGAATAAGTGAGACAGTATAGACTGCAAAAAGAATAAACTTTTAGTTTTTGTTAGTTTGAGGAAAATTCCTTTCTCTAAGAGTATAAGTTCATTCCACTAATTCTTATTAAATCTAAAATGGCATTTTTTTCATAAGCCATGAAGAACAAAAATCAAAGTCCTTCTCTGGAACTAGTAAATGAAATTATAGCTAGGTAGTTTCCTATTAAATTAAGACTTCAGTAAGAATAGAATATTAAAAATGATTACTAATCAGAGGAACAAGTTGAGCATACTAAAGGAAAAACAACAGCTGATCAAATTAAAATTAAATTCCAGAAAGGCTTTAATTCTTCCTGTGACTAATGAAAGATGACCAATCAAATCAGCAACTGTCAAAAACCTAACAATGTGAAAGGCTGGGATTTTTCGTTTGAAATAAAACCTTTATTTGACTTATCTGTTCATATTTAGGAACACAAATTTAGCTAATGTTCTTATTACTTTATAAATGAAGCACTTCATTTTAAATGGCATGTGTCTATGCCAAAATACGGCATATATCACACTATAACTCCCTCACCTACTATTAAAGAGACAAACTGCATTCTTTAAAACAGACATCTCCATGAAAAATCTTTCTTTTCCTGACAAAGACAAAGGTTAGATCAGATACACATCAGAGAAGCATTATCTTGTCAAGTGGCTGGAATACTTTAATACAGGGAGGAAACTTTCAGTTAAAATTTTAAGGACGGATGAAGGAAAATCTTTATATTAATACCTGCTATTTATGTTACTTTTGCCACATAAAGAAAAAAAGAAGAAATCTAGCTCACTATTCTGAGGTGTACTGAAAGAAATCCAATTTAATCAGGAAAAAACACTAATAACTTGGGGTTGCAAAAATAGGACTTTGAAACAAGTATAAACCATTATAAAATCCAGTTTGTGATTAATATGCAATGAATTCTTCCTTGACAGATATGCTCTGTTGGTTACATATTGAAGTTTCTTCGTTTATGCTCTACATGGCATTTTCTTCATTTTCAGAGTGTAAAACTCTTCCTTGTTTACATCCATGTTCATTTTACTCTTAACAAGATAAATAACAATGAGACTAGAAATGCTTTTGCAAGAAACATCTTAGGCTGCAAGGGTTGGTAAATTACCTTCATCTTTTCTTTATGTCAGTGTTTAACAGGAAGTCAGTACAATTAACATGATTTGACACAGGGTTGTCCTTTGTAAAACATGGAAGTTCAATAGTAAAGAAGATGGTGTTGGAGACCAGAAAGTATCACTGAATGTACGTTACCTGTTATGTAGAAAACTCAGGCTTGGGCGCAAAACTAGGACAATATTTTCTAAGCCGTGACAGACTCTCTTATAATATGGCTGCTTCACAGAGTAGATCAGGCTTTAGATGAATGTGTTTATGTTTTAGAAGTCAAGATTTGATCCCTAATATACTTTTTATTTATTTTATTTTTTAAATTTATTTTAACTGGAGGCTGATTACAATATTGTATTGATCTCTATTATTTTTAGAGCAGCAGACTATACAGACATGACTTCATCCCTTGGGTTTCCCGGGTCCTAAAAGCAGTCTTTGTTTCTATGTTAATTCACTTATTCATTCAACAAATATTTGCCAATGCTGGTAATATAACAGGTAATAATCATAAAATACTTTAAGTGTTGTTATAGAAAACATACATGAAAATATCTGTATTTGGGGGAGGGGATGGGTGGTTAGGGAAACCCTGCTGAAGGATGTATCACTACTTACACACAGGAGGCAGCCAACAGAGTAAGCTCTGGCAGACAGTACAAGAAAAAAGAAATGGCATTTTACTGAAAAATTGAAATATGTTAAATAAAGCTACAACTCAGTCTCTTTTTTTTAACCATTTTATCTGAACATAAAGTAAACAAATAAATATATGCTCTTGTGTCAACATATTTATGTAGAATCAAGCTTTTCTTTTCAGTGGATTCTAAAGGAGCCCTAAAGCTGTCTTTCTTGCATAAATCACACCCCTGAAGCACTGAGTAAAAAAAAGTTCAAGGCTGTTTTTTGAAAGTTCAATTAGAATAAGTGTAATCTAAATACAGAATTTTCCTAGTTAAAAAAAAAAANGGAGCCCTAAAGCTGTCTTTCTTGCATAAATCACACCCCTGAAGCACTGAGTAAAAAAAAGTTCAAGGCTGAGTTTTTTGAAAGTTCAATTAGAATGATAAGTGTAATCTAAATACAGAATTTTCCTAGTTTAAAAAAAAAAGTGCCATTTTGAAGAACTTTATCCTCAAAGTTGCAAAACATATAACTCAGATTAAAAAATTATCAAGAATTTACCATACTTATTTTTTATGAGACAGAATTTATACAGTATACACACTATAGTATATATAGCCTAGAATAAGAAAATTCTGATCACTTCTCCTCAATAAAACTTTGGTAGGCATCTTGAAACTATGAATATTTCTTAGATACTCACACTGATATTCACAAAATTCGTGTTAATTCCTTGACATCATTTATTACTCAACCAGCGTTCAATTTTTTGACTAGGGTGGAAAGAGACTTCTATTATTTAAAACAGACAAACAACAAAGACTTGCCAGACTAATAAACAAAATCTTCAGAGCACAAGCTTTCAAACAAAATGTCAATGTGTCCGTTTTTATAAAAAATTAAAGACCTCTTCAGTGAAAAACATCGTGGTATCATCTAACACCTGCAACATCTGAAACTCCTGAGATTCCAAAACAAAAAAATAAACCGAAAAGCTCAAAATTCCCCCACTAGAAAAGTTAATATCACAATGATTTTTCTACAAGTTTCTAGAATTCATTTGTTGCGTATAGCCAACACAAGGAAGGAGTAACTGAGAATTCTAAGATGATATTAAAAATTCAGTTACTGTATGCCATGTTTTAACTGTTGATTTTGACCTTTCAATAATAATCTTAAAATGGGAAGAGATCAGAGAGAGAGCAAAGGTCCCATTTGTTTTTAAAATTTATTTATTTTAATTGAAGGATAATTATTTCATGACATTGTGATCATTTTTGCCATACATCAATATGAACTGTCCATAGTATACATGTATCCCCTCCATGCTGAATCCCAACTCCCACCTCCTTCCCCACACTATTTCTCTAGGTTGTAACAGAGCACTGGCTTTGGGTGCCCTGCTTCATGCATTGAGCTCTCACTGGTTATCTATGTTACCTATGGTAATGTATGTTTCAGTGCTATTTTCTCAAATCACATTCCCCTCTCCTTCTCCCACTGAATACAAAAGTCTGTTCTTTATGTCTGTGTCTCCTTTGCAGCCCTGTACATAGGATTGCCAGTACCATCTTCCTAGATTCCATATATATGTGTTAATATACAGTATTTGCCTTTCTCTTTCTGACTTACTTCTCTCTGTATAATAGGCTCTGTATTCCCAAAAAATATTAAGATAATCTACAACAATCAAAGGTTAAATTCTAAGCAAGGCATTAAGAAGAGTGAGAAGAAAGAACAATCTAGAAAAACATTCTCAGTGGAAATCCTACTTGACTTGTACTTTAGCTATTTTACAATTTACCTCTTATAATTAAATAATGAAATGAACCAGGCCAAGTTTGATGCAGGATACAGGATGCTTGGGGCTGGTGCACTGGGATGACCCAGAGGGATGGTATGGGGAGAGAGGTGGGAGGGAGGTTCAGGATGGGGAACACATGTACACCGGTTGTGGATTCATGTTGATATATGGCAAAACCAATACAATATTGTAAAGTAATTAGCCTCCAATTAAAATAAATAAATTTAAATTTAAAAAAAATTTTTTTTAAATGAACAGTGGTAACAACAAGAATATTGAACTTACTAAGCAGCTGTGCTCATTCTCTAAGTCATGTCTGACTCTTGGCAACCCCATGGGCTATAGCCCACCACACTCCTCTGTCCATGGGATTTCCCAAACAAGAATACTGAAGTGGGTTGCCATTTCCTTCTCCAGAGGATCTTCCTGACCCAGATATTGCACCTGCATCTCCTGCACTGGCAGCAGATTCTTTACCATTGAGCTACCTAGGAAAACCGATTAAGTCGCTGCTATATGTTAAATCCCAGAATAGGAAACAGTAACCCACTCCAGTGGGTTGGGCACGTGTGTCAAATAACAAAGTGCATTACATGAATTATCCCATTTAAACTTGACAACAATTCTGTTGGGGAGGTATTGTTAACCTTTACCTTTAAAAGGGAAAATCCTAGTTTACGAAAGTTATGTAGGTTGATTGAGCTCTCACCAATAAAATGTACTTCAGGATTAGAATATATATATCGGACAACAATCAATGTTCTTTTGTCTTCTCTTTTTTTAATTATTTCAATTATTTATTTTTTGATTACTTATCACTAATGAAATGATGTTCTTCAAACTTCAAAAAGCATAAAAGATATTCTCTGAGAAGACTTCCTTTGTATCCTGGTTTTCTCCCAACTTATTCCCATACTATTTTCCCTTTTATTCTATACTTTTAGATACTTGTGAACACATATGAAGGCTCTATGTACGTGTGTTTGTATGTGTATACTTTCTCCTTTTCTTTCTTATGCCAGGGTTCATCCTTTCATGTATCTTCTAAATATGTATCTCACATACACTTACATATCAGCAGTTTTCCTAATTTTTTTTATCTATACAGATCCAATGAAATAGGTATGACAAAATTCAGTTAATTGGGCTTCCCAGGTGACTCAGCGGTAAAGAATCTGCCTGCAGTGCATAAGACACAGGAGACAAGGGTTCGATCCTTGGGTCAGGAAGATCCCCTGGAGAAGGGCATGGCAACCCATAGCAGTATTCTTGCCTGGAGAATTCCATGGACAGAGGAGTCTTGTGGGCTACAGCCCATAGGTTCACAAAGAGTTGGACATGACTGAAGCAACTGAGCATGCTGGCAGTTCAGTTAATTAGTCCCATCATAAAGGAAATTTGGATTGTTTCCCATGATCCTCCTTTAACAAAAATGCTGCATATCTTCTTAAATTGAAATGGAACCTCCATGAAGTTGTATTTACTAGTGACTACAATAATGGAGAAATAAGTCTCTCATGTGCCTCAGTTGTTCAAGATTTGGACTTATTCATTACAACAACATAACTTGAGTTCTGGTAGTTTAATCGCATTGATGGCACCAATTTATGCCCTCTCTGTATCTTTGCTCTTTAGTAGAGTCCTACCCATAGAACTGCTGCTGTTGTTCAGTTGCTCAGTCATGTCCGACTCTTTGTGACCCCATGGACTGCAGCATGCCAGTCTTCCCAGTCATTCACCATCTCCCAGAGATTGCTCAAAATCATGTCTATCAAGTCAGTGATGCCATCCAACCATCTCACCCTCTGTCATCCCCTTCTCCTCCTGCCTTCAATCTTTTCCAGCATCAGGGTCTTTTCCAGTGAGTCAGCTCTTCACATCAGGTGGCCAAATTGGAGCTTCAGCTTCAGCATCAGTCTTTGCAATGGATATTCACGGTTGATCTCCTTTACAATTCACTGGTTTGATATCCTTGCAGTTCAAGGGACTCTCAAGAGACTTCTCCAACATCACAGCTTGAAAACATCAGCTCTCTGGCTCTCAGCCTTCTTTATGGTCCAACTCTCACATCTGTACGAGTACTGGAAGGACCAGAGCTTTGACTATACGGAGCTTTGCCAGCAAAGTTGACAAAGACATTTGCTTTTTAACATGCTGTCTTTGCTTTTTAATATGCTGTCTAGGTTGGTCATAGCTTTACTTCCAAGGAGCAAGCATCTTTTAATTTCATAGCTGCTGTCACCATATGCAGTGATTTTGGAGCCCAAGA
>SJYW01005728.1:611591-626922 GCA_006410735.1 Raphicerus campestris
AAAAAAAAAAAGAAAACTAAATCCTCTTAATGGAGATTACTTCTGCATCTTTTCATACTCAATAGTCAGCATTCAATCAAAGAAATTCCAAGGAGGTAAAAGGACAGAAACAAAGGACCAAGAACACCAAGAGGAAAAAACAAAACACAGATAATAGAATTAGCTTTATAGGTGATCCAGACTGCTGGTGTTATCAGAAACAGACTTTGCAATAACTTATTGAGGCATTCAAGTTATATGGGAGATGTGGGTTCAACCCCTGGATCAGGAAGATCCTCTGGAGGAGGAAATGGCAGCCCACTCCAGTATTCTTGCCTGGGAAATCTCATGGAAAGAGAAGCCTGGTGGGCTACAGTATAAAGGTCGCAGAGAGCTGGACATGACTGGCTGAGCGACTAAGCACACCCACAAGCTTCCTTTAAGTGGCTGTTTCGTATCTTGTTTTTGTTGTTGTTTAGTCACTAGGTCATTTCCAACTCTTTTGGGACCCTGTGGATGTAGCCCCCCAGGCTCCTCTATCCACGAGATTTCCCAGGCAAGAATACTGGAGTGTGCTGCCATTCTCCTCTCCAGGGGATCTTCCTGAACCAGGGATCACAGCTGTATTTCCTGCATTAGCAGGAGATTCTTTATCATGGAGCCACCTGGGAAGCCCCTTTATATCTTGTTATTAATCACTTCCTTTGAATAGTATGCAGATTCCAGAAATAAAACAGTAAATATAAAATCTTAGTGATTTTAGGTTGTGGAAAACACACAGAACTGTTCTTGAATTCTAAATCCTTGAGCAAAATATTTAACCTAAACAAGTGTATCCTGTCATTTTTATACAGGGTTACTAATTTCGATTTTATATGGTTTTAGAAATTGGATAATATATTTAAAGTGTCTAGATTCGCATACGGTAAAATAATCTGTATTAGTAACAGCAACAAAAAACAAACAGTAGTAGTAGCAATTGTTAGTTATTCTAAAAGTTCCCTTTAATCAGGCAATATTTCTCTAATTACAAGTTGACCAAGGAGGCTCTTCACTCCTGATGTTTAGAAAATGGCAGCTGCTAATTAAATCTGCTTGGCTTCTTCTTTCCCCTTGCCCCATTCTATTAGAAATAAGTAAGACTATTTTGTACCTATTATAGCAGCCATATGCTTCATGCCTTATATGGAATTTTGCAGTATATTAAATTGTTTTTCCCTTAATCTGTTAAGTCTGGTCTACATTTATTTAAGGAGTGGCTCCAAGATTGCTCTAAGGCAGATTTAACACAGGGGACTTATTAGATTGTAAGACTTCCCTTATTATAACATGACCCTCATTCATTCAGAGTCTATTTCCTTTCCCACACAAGTGGAAAGCAATACCATGCACCAATCATTGATAGCAGAGTATCTCTTGCTTATTTCAACTTTACAGTTTTGGCTTGGTGACAGTGCTTTGACTAGAGGGAGAGTTATTGAGTGGTTTGGGAGCTCTGATTACAACATGGATAATAAATTTTAAACTAAGAAAATGCTGAAGATGGGTTTTCTTACCCTTGTTCAGACTCTTGGAAATGTGACTACAGAAAGCATAGATGGAAAAAGGAAAATGTAAAGCAATGAAATGCATAAGTTTAAAGAACTCAATTATGGCAGAGTCCCAGGAGAGTCGCCCTGTGGCTCATAAATCTGTCTGCTATTTTCACGATTGTTCCATCATGTACCACTGCCTTTCTTTTATCTGTCTGGATGAATTAGCCAGCAAAGCACCATAAATATTCTTAGTTAGCAAGTGCTAGCTTTCCTCAGGGAAAGGAGAAAATCTTTCTGATTTTCTTCTTATTAGTTTGAGGTCTGAATGAACTGTTAGGAAATCAAAACAAGTAAGTTATTATTCCTGTGATCAACTTCTTTCTTTATATCTTAATCACTGTAAATGACTAGAGAACGAATGATTTTAAACCCTTGGAACCCTTGAGTTTCCCAACTGGACCAACGATGCCATTTCAAATTTATTTAAAGCAAGGCTCCTAGGCAAATCATATTTCCCATGCAGATAATATTGCCATAGCTATTATCTACCCTTTTACATATACAAACACTTCTGTAAGAATTCATTGACTCCATCAGATGTGCAGATGTGCTACACTGATGGGGCAGAATGTGAATTTTCATTAAACAAGGAATTTACACAGCCAACTGTGGTCTCTTACCATTTTTATGCACTTCACAGCCTGTGTTCTAATTTTAAATTAGGGATCTGATGTGTATATTTATACATAGCCATACTTGAATCAACCTGTAACTGTAAGCCTTTGGGGAGTGATTGTGTTTGAACATCTGGACTTACCACATGTTTTCAGTTGGAAATGAAGCATCATTTAGAAGGCCTCGGTTTTAAAAAAGGAGGATAGGGTGATGACATTCTATAGGTGTTCCAGATGATAAGAAATATATTCTGCAAATATGACTGGGTAACTAGTATAGCAAATAGAGGTATAAAATGATAGTCTAAACTGAATGTTTACTTGCTTTTCATTTCTTTTCTTGTTTCACACAACTAAATGTTCTGATTACTGTCTGAACAAAATAATAACAAATTGAATGACATGAAAATTAATCTTTTTTATAATATTATTTGTAAAAAAAAATGATCACCTGTATTCCAAAAAGGTAAAAGAATCTTCATAAAATTATCAATTTTCAAGGATCCCAAGTTGTATTTTGTGTTTATTAAACAAAGATTAAGTGTTACACACTATCTTTTGAAGTGCTAACATAATCTTTTAATCACAACTACAAGTTTGCCTTCATTAAATAATTGCCTAATGGGTAGTATGTTTTCTTGTAGAAATTGAATTAATTTTTCTATTGGAACCCTATGGTTTATATTTACTATGTATGTATCTTTCAGCAGAAACTAATTAATTGGAATCTTTAACCTTCTAAGAGTAACCTTAAAGCATATAATATTTGCCTGTGCAGATTAAAGAAAACACTGGGAGTTAATTTGAACAGAACTTTCCTGAAATGTCAGAAACCCTTTTATCTGTTAAAGAAAGTTCATGTGAGGAAAACTCTTTAATCTCTGACTTCCACACACTACAAAACTAACAGTTTAACCTTTCTACATATGTGCAAGTGCATTTATCTTGTTATATATTCTGCTATTATGTAACATACAAATGATTGTATAAACAGATAGTTTTGTCTTTTTGCATGCTCAAGGGTGTAGGAAAGTAAATGAAGGAGCACTTTGTTCTAAAGTTAAGGTTGTTTCCATTTGTGAATTCACACTTATACTCATGTATTTGTAGTTACAAATCGACCTCATTTTGCCTGGTGGTTAGGTTTCCAAAGAAGTATATATAAAACAATTTTACAGTAAAATTAATGGTTTTGAATATTTTAAAATAAGCTTGCTCTTTAAAAACTGTTTTAACTATCTCTGAAAAAATTTTTAAAGCTAACAATAAACTTTGCAATTTAGCATTTTATTGAATGAATAAGCTTTCCTATACCAGGACTNTTATACTCATGTATTTGTAGTTACAAATCGACCTCATTTTGCCTGGTGGTTAGGTTTCTAAAGAAGTGTATATAAAACAATTTTCAAGTAAAATTAATGGTTTTGAATATTTTAAAATAAGCTTGCTCTTTAAAAACTGTTTTAACTATCTCGGAAAAAATTTTTAAAGCTAACAATAAACTTTGCAATTTAGCATTTTATTGAATGAATAAGCTTTCCTATACCAGGACTGTTCAAAGCAAGACACACCTGTTACTATATTTTTAAAGATGGTTGTGTAATATGTGCATAGAAATGCTATTACTTATTTGGTAAAAAGAATACAAGGTCAGATTTTTTTGGATCTTAGATGTTGATGACTATTTCAGACTTCTATAAGATGATTTTTAAAATATTCANTATTACTATATTTTTAAAGATGGTTGTGTAATATGTGCATAGAAATGTTATTACTTATTTGGTAAAAAGAATACAAGGTCAGATTTTTTTGGATCTTAGATGTTGATGACTATTTCAGACTTCTATAGGATGATCTTTAAAATATTGACTCCAATTGACTTCAAAAGAGCCAATTAGCAGTTTACAATTATGATTATTCTTATTTGGATAAATTCATATTTTACATTTAGATAATTTAAGAGACAGCAACTATTTCAATTCAAAAGTTTTTCCTGAGGGCCAGCATTAACTTGTGCCTGTGGGTAGCAGGGAGACGCTGCTACTTGCCAGTTCTGCTAGGTCATTGAGATCAGTAAGCTTTGATTTCCAGGATCCACACCACAGTCTAAGAGTATTTTTAAGTAAAGTAACTGAATCAGAAAACTAGCTGGAGATCTCTCATTCTTGTTTGTTATTTCAGAATTTTTAGTTGTAGCTATTTCTATTCATGAATCAGTATTAAAGTCATCATGAAAAGGGATTGGATTATGTTCTTTTTATTTTATTTCAGAGAAATTCTCCATTATTCCAAATGAGAGACTCATGTGACATCCCAGCACTATCAAAACAAAATTCCTGTAGAAAATCAACAAGGACTATTTCAGGAGACCACTACCACATCAAGGAAGAAGCAATCTATTTCAACAAGTTATAAATAGTTCATGCAATATACGTGTAGATAAATTTTCGATNAAAAGGGATTGGATTATGTTCTTTTTATTTTATTTCAGAGAAATTCTCCATTATTCCAAATGAGAGACTCATGTGACATCTCAGCACTATCAAAACAAAATTCCTGTAGAAAATCAACAAGGACTATTTCAGGAGACCACCACCACATCAATGAAAAAGGAATCTATTTCAACAAGTTATAAATAGTTCATGCAATATACATGTAGATAAATTTTCGATTTCTTTCCAATAACAAAGATGTGAAATCTTTTGTTTTAGTCTATTGTTACATCAGCCAAAGGCTCAAAACTAATTTACCCAAGGTTCATCTTAGCTAAACTGTGTGTATGTATGTGTTTGCTCAGTTGTGTCTGACTCTTTGTGACCCCATGTAACCTACCTGTTTCCTCTGTCTATGGAATTTTCCAGGCAAGTATACTGGAGAGGGTTGCCATTTCCTTCTCCAAGGGATCTTCCCAACCCAGGGACTGAACACGTGTCTCCCACCTTGGCAGGTGAATCCTTTACCACCAAGCCACCTAGGAAGCCTCACACCTATGCCACATTAAAACTCAGTAAATATCACAGAAAGATACTAATGATTGTATCACCTAATCTCATATTATTAATGATCCAGATTAACTTCCAAATTGTGATCTAGGTCAACATAAAGTGATATCAAAAGGAAACTTTTCCAAACTTTCTCAGTTAGTTGAAACTATAAAGAAACTGAAAGAAGGGACATATTTCCACCAATATATTTTGGGTGATTTGGGGATAACTACTTAAAGGTATTATTAATACAAAGAATATTCCTTAAAATTAAAAAGTTTCTCTCTGAAATAGTTTAAAAGACCAAGACCTTGGAAATTGCCTTAACCATAAATTTACCCTTTATCAGACATTTAAAAAGTTCTTACGCCATTGGCAAAACTAGAGTTTGGGGAGATGAAGACAAAATGAGTACAATGGTGAGTGTCCATAATCATGAAATTATGCAAATTGCCCTGATGTATGTAAATACAATGATATTTATATTTTATTTAATGTATACTGCAGAAGGAAATCTAAAACATGTCTCTTTCTGGGGGAAGGAGATAACTGGGCTAAATAATTTGGGGTAAGTAATCTTAAAACTAATATTGTAAAGTTTCAAAACAAAAGTATATACACTATTTGGTTGAGTATATATATTTCCTAGAAAGAAAAAAAAGTCATTATAAATTGTACGAATCAAAAAATATATAAAACATCTATATGCTTTTAGAAATCTAAATAGCTTAAAAGTAACTTTTCTAACTTTTTAACTCCAAAAGAGCTTTCAGGCAAGATACAATTTTAGTAATTATATATTCAAATATGGTAATTAAGTAAAAGGAACAGTTTCTTTGCAACCAGATTTTTGGCCACTGGGATTCATTCATGCCTGAGAAATGGTATTCTTGATACCTCATTTTTCTCCCCAGTCATAAAAGAAAGACTATTGAGTTTATGTTTACTGAAAATATTCTGCTCATTAAAGAGTATAAACCTTTCTACTCTTTTCATCATTCACATTTTTCTTCTGAACAGTTTCACATATTGACATGTATTTCAACACTTCTTGATTTTTTAGTGGACCCTAGGAAAAACTCTAAAATGAATTCTTTACATTCATGCCAGTTACCAACTTCCCAACAGTCCTAAAAAGTCACTGTAATAATAATTCTTTCCTCCTTTAATTTTCATCCTCAGTCAATTGAATATTTTATATACACTCCCCAGGGATTTAAACCTTTTGTAAGTGAAATTGGAAAATGAAATAAGTCATGCACAGGAACAAGAATCACAAGTCTTCCAATGAATTATGTATATTTGCATGCAAATGCTTCTATTTTCACAATACTTTACTGTTAAACATGTGCTTCTCTAGGATTTGCTTTAATCTTATACTACATATTTTACTGTATGTAAGAGTTAAAGCCATTAATTACCAAGTGTCATTTTAATGATTCTAGATTACTAGCATTTAAATACTTCATGTGAAAGAATTTGATCAGGAGAAACTCATATAAAATACAGTTAATAGAAAGAATGTTATAGACACACAGGAGCAGAATCCATATACATTAACTGAGGTTAAGTTAAAATGTCAAGGAAAATAATGGCTTTATAATTAAAATTGTCTAGTGCTTTTAACTCTGATCACATAGAGCAATGCAATTATATTTCCAAGTTATTGGCGCCCTGAGTGTAACAGCAAAATGTAATGCAAGTTACCAGTAACTAACACTACAGGATGCTCGTGTCAAAACTCAGCAGAGCAAAATTTTACAAACCTGTTGACAATATTACTCCTATGTTCTCTATAGACTCCTAACAGGTTCTTAATATGTTTCTGTGGTTATAGTTTTCTCAGCAACATCAGCAGTATTGAATGACCTCACCTAAGAGCTAATCTTACAAAAATAATAATAATGATGGGTGAAGCCAGCAGAGTTACGAAAACAAAGGTAAATTTCAATTAAAAAAAAAAATTTGAGACTCAATGATATCATCAGTGTATGAATTATCAATGTCCTTGCATCTTCTCTTAATATTACATACATTTCACATGTTTGCACTGGCGATTATATACATATACTCTTATGATAACACTTTCCTGGTATGACTATCACAGGACATGCTTCTGAATGAGTAAATTACCCCCACATTGTAATAATGTGATCAAACTCTAGGAGTTATAAGCCTCATCACTGGTTCCTCTAAACTATGAAAGTTTAAAAAATAGCACAAAACATATATGTACATCACCCTGCTGTTGCCACGGAGGAATTGTAGCATTCACAAATCAAAGTGAATAATTTGGTACATTTAGAAATAGTATATACTATGAATTGCATCTCAGATCACAGTTTGAGATTAAGTTCCAACTATGAACTCAGAGCTCACGGAAATGCAAACAATCACATACATTCTTTTTAGGTGAGATTTGGTGATTCCTTCATTTAATTATGTATTTTTAAATAATATTATTTACTGGAAGGTAGACTAATAGTTAAGAAACAGAGCACTTCAACACATACAAGGCATTATATTAAAAAGTAGTCATGATTCAAGTGTGTGAAACTACAATGATGTCACTAGTAGACAAATCTTAACTGCATCTTACCTGTAGTAGCAGAGTGTCTTGATAGTGCTGAGTGTGGAAAAGATGCAAGTCTCTAAAATAGAAAACAAGGGGGTGTTTGCACTCCCAGTTTTAGCAGAGCTAGAGTGCTCTATGCATAAGTAATATATTGCCTCTTCAAGTCGTCCTGACGACGGTGTTCATGAGCAATAGTTACAACCACTGCCCAAAAGCTTGCTGTTGCCGCTCCTGCAGCCTTCCGCCTTTGCACAGAGACCTAACATATGAGAGTGCTGGAGAGCACCCTTTCCACCCCCCTTCCTTCCCCCTCCCTTATGCGTGGTTTTTCTTCCTCTATATCTCAGTGTGCCTTTTTCTCTCTCTCTTTCTGTCTCTCTAATGGAGAGTTAGCATTCCGCTTATTCCGCTGACAGTCTGAGGACAGGCTGGCAGGCAACTCTGCATTCCTCCCCCCCACCCCCAGCTGAGACACATGAATGTGTTGTGAATAAAGACAAAGCCGCGAACCAGTGCAGCACATTACTCCCTGAAAAAGCGCTGCAAAGATACTCTGCACTGCAACTCCGCAGGCAGCCAGGCAGTCAGGCTGAGAGGTGAACCGCATTCCAGTCGCCCTCCCTCCTAGGAACCTGCATCATAAAGTTTGGTTAGGACTTGGCTTCCCCTCTAGGGGAGCTTGTTTTCTGCAGATAGTTCTGTTATTAACTGTCTGAACATCTTTAACAAAAGGGTTTCAGATAGTTTTATATTATGTTAAACTTAGAGAACCTAGCTAATACTCAAGTTGTTGCCCAAGTAACTGAATTTTCTAACTTTCGAAGACAAAGATAAAGATCAGCTCTGTTCGGCCCCCAAATAAATGTTTTCATGGTAGTGGAAGATGGATTTCTCTAGTCAGTATTCCCAGAGGGACTGAGTGGGGAGGGGGAAGGAAAGAGATGAGCAAACAAACAAAAAGCATCAGTATCTCAGAGGTGCCAACAGAAACTGAGATAAACTAAAGTGAACTTGATGAAGGAGCCTGGAAGAACATAAGTGCAGAAGAATGAACTGAG
The DNA here is from genome assembly GCA_006410735.1 of Raphicerus campestris. Classification (NCBI taxonomy): domain Eukaryota; kingdom Metazoa; phylum Chordata; class Mammalia; order Artiodactyla; family Bovidae; genus Raphicerus; species Raphicerus campestris. The sequence continues at coordinate 620,397 of SJYW01005728.1, forward strand.
TGAATAAACAGGACACACTAATATCTAGCTAATACTCAGCTTGATAACAGAAAAAGATCTTACTTATATCACTTATGTTTTGTGCTTTTTGCAAGTATCAATGTATAAATAAACATAACTAACATATATCCTGCATTTAGGAAAGATCTATTAGCTGCAGGTACTTGCTTAAGGAAAGTTAGAGAATTTTTTCATATTAAAAAAAATTATAGGAAACTGTGGATATAGAGCTTTGAGTTGCATACCCCCAGATGTTGGTCCCAATCAATTAATATTATTAGGATTAGTCTTCTAAAAAACAATAATATAACCCAGACATTAGTTTCTGGAAAATCAATTAAGTATAAATCTAGATTAGACTTATCTATATGACCAACACCTGAAATAAATTAGGAGCTAAATAAACATAAATTCATTTCTATCCCTCATGACAATAAATTCTGGAGCTTAATAATCCAGGGCTAGATTTGAGTTCCAGGATCAACAGGGATCTAGGGTTCTCATTACTCAGTCATCCTCAACATGGTCCAGATGGTTATGCAAGCTATGGCCATCAAATTGATACTCAACTTCAGGAAGAGAGAAAGATGAGGAGAACACACTTTCTATTTAAAGACATGTTCTGGAAATTGCACATGAAATTTCTTTGACCAGAAATTAACCATATGGACAGAGCGCTGACTGCATGTTGGTCTAAAAAAATAGAGTATCTATGTGAAATGACCATGTACATGGCTAAAAATCTAAGTATTCTAAAAATTGGAGTATTGTTAAGGAAGAAGGAAACAATGGAAATGGAGTATCTGCCATAGTAGGAAAAAGGACAATGGATATTGTGTTACCACAACATCTATTCCATCTTTATTCTAGTGGATAGCTGCAATGTAACTGAGGGAATTGATTCCAACTCCAGCAGGGAGTTTATTTCTAAGCCTATTTATTCTAAGCCCATCATAGTGATAGCATCATGCTTACAAGAGGTTGTTAAGGAACAGAGGTCTGAGCCATTCAGGGCAGCATATTCATTTGGTGGCAGTTACTGGCTCAAGGATAATATATATTTTTAACCCTGACCTAATCAGATTGAAGGGAAGAACTGTTCAATGTGAAAGAAAGGATTTAGAATATGGTTTAAAGATGAATATAACAATTAAGAGAAAGAGAGAAATAATGGGTATTTGAAGAAATCAAAGAGCATTTGAATTAATCAGCTCTGAAACCAGCAGTAACTCTACACTTCTAGATATATGCTCCAATATGTTACATTTTTTTAATGTAAGCCTAATAACTTTTCTGTTAGTAACCAAAAGCATTCTCAATTCTATGAATAAAGCACTGTTATTAAATGTTTGGTATATAATTCCTATAGCTCATTGTCCTTTATATCATGTGTGAAACTTCGAGACTCAGTAATAACTTTTCTTTTTTAAAAAAATTAAAATAGGAAATATAAAGGACATATTAAAACTCTACTTACATATTACTTTAAAACTTTCAATTTGACATAGTATCTAAGAATTCAATTTCTAATTTTTCTAACAGTTTAATTTGACATTCCATTGGGATTACTGGAAATCGAGTTTGTTGATGAGGTAGGGACATGTCACAAGCCAAGTAGATTTAAATAACTGTTATTTTTCATTATAGTTCTTAAGTCTGGGTATTTTACCAGAATAATAGACTATTATGTGTGCTTTAGATTTCACTTAATTGCATAAAAATACTTCTTATATTCTAAACTAACTGTTATCTGTGGGTGTATTTACCCAATATCAGATCTTGCTATAAGTATTTATAATATATGAACTCATGTAATCTTCATATCAGCTTAATGAGGGGTTTCCTCATTAAGTATCCTTTTACTATCCTTTTACTAGTATCCTTTTACTAACTAAAAAGTAGAAACACACACATAACTAAAACTGGCACAAGAAAAGACAGGAACTAGGAAAATCTTAGTGGTCATATGTCAACTGAGGAAATTGATTTCACAATAAAAGTCCTTCCCACAAAGAGAACAGAACACTGTAGGCCCAGGTGACTATACTTGTCAATTCAACTTTCAAGAAAAACGTGACATCAATTGACACCAAAACTCCATAAGCCCTTTCAGCAAATAGAGTTAAAGGAAATACTGCCCGATTAACTTTAAGGAGACAGAACTGATGCCAAAAACCAGAAAAAGGTGTCATATAAAAGAAGAGGGCAAACAAATCTCTCATGAGTTAAACTTAAAATGTCCTTAACAGAATATTGCAAATAAAATTCTGCAATATACTGAAAGGATAATATATTATGACCAAGGGAATTTTAACACAGGAATTTAAGTTTGAGATAATTTTTAAAAAGAATTTAATATATTAACATAATTCAGGGGAAGAGTCATATTATCATTTTAATAAATGCAGAAAAAGCCTAAACTATTCAACATCCATTTATGATAATTAACATTTTCTACTCCTTCCCTTTTTCTTCACCTTTGTATTGGATGTATAGCTTTAATAAGATAAGAAATAAAAGGCAATGAGGTTAGAAAGAAGTAAATTTATCTTTATTATCGATATGGCTATATATATTAATATGGTTATATATATCAATATGGTTATATATAGGGAGTATTCTAAGGAATTTAAAAAATAAAAACATATCAGAACTAATAAGTGAATTGAGTAATAGCAAAGAATACAAGTAATTATTTGCAACCTCATGGACTGTAGCCTATCAGGTTCCTCTGTCCATGGGATTTTCCTGGCAAGAATACTGGAGTTCCCATCTCCTCCTCCAGGGGATCTTCCTGACCCAGGGATCAAACCCTTGTCTCCTGCATTGGCAGGGGGATTCTTTACCACTGACCTACATGGCAAGCCCAAAGTATATGTGCATGTATAAATACATATACATATATACCTAATCTATATACTTTAAAATAGCAGCAAAAACTTGAAATACTTAGGAATAAATTTAACAAAACATGCAGTACATGCACACTTTTTAAAACGGAAAAACACTGCTGAGCAAAATCAGAGATTAGTTTCAGGTTCTTAGTGCTTAGTGCGCCGGCCTGGCTCTCGCAGCCGTCAACAAGAGAGTCCGAAATGCAGTACTTGGATGCAGTCTCAAAAATGACAGAATGGTCTCTGTTCGTTTCCAAGGCAAACCATTCAATATCACAGTGATTCAAGTCTATGCCCCAACCAGTAACGCTGAAGAAGCCAAAGTTAAATGGTTTTATGAAGACCTACAAGACCTTTTAGAACTAACACCCAAAAAAGATGTCCTTTTCATTGTAGGGGACTGGAATGCTAAAGTAGGAAGTCAAGAAACACCTGGAGTAACAGGAAAATTTGGCCTTGGAATATGGAATGAAGCAGGGCAAAGACTAATAGAGTTTTGCCAAGAAAATGCACTGGTCATAGCAAACACCCTCTTCCAACAACACAAGAGAAGACTCTACACATGGACATCACCAGATGGTCAACACCGAAATCAGATTGATTATATTCTATGCAGCCAAAGATGGAGAAGGTCTCTACAGTCAACAAAAAACAAGACCAGAAGCTGACTGTGGTTCAGATCATGAACTCCTTATTACCAAATTCAGACTCAAATTGAATTTGACTCCTTTCGTAGGGAAAACTGCTAGACCATTCAGCTATGACCTCAGTCAACTCCCTTATGATTATACAGTGGAAGTGAGAAATAGATTTAAGGGCCTAGATATGATAGATAGAGTGCCTGATGAACTATGGAATGAGGTTCGTGACATTGTATGGGAGACAGGGATCAAGACCACCCCCATGGAAAAGAAATGCAAAAAGGCAAAATGGCTGTCTGAGGAGGCCTNGACATGAGTTTGATCCCTTCTCTGTGAAGAGTCCATTTCCTGTGGAGCAGCTAAGCTCGCAACTACTGAGCACCCTAAAGCCTGTGCTCTGCACCATGAAAAGCCACCATAAGGAGAAGCCCGAGTGCCACAACCCAGGAGAAGACCCCACTCTCTGCAACTAGAAAAAGCCCCGTGCAGCAACAAAGATGCGGCATAACACAAAAATAAATAGATAAACTTAAAAAAAAAAGCTAAACTGTTTCTAAAATAGTTGTTTCATTTTACACACACCCCAGAAGTATAGGGAAGTCCCACCTCTTTCACCTAACAGCAACACTTGGTATATTCATTATTTTTAATTTTAGCTGTCCTAAAGGTATATAGTAGCCTGACACTGCGGTTTTAATTTACAGTTCTCTAATTATGTTGAGCATTTTTTCATGTGCCTATTTGTCATTCCTGTATCATTTTTGGCTTAGTAACTGCTCAAATGTTTTATTCAGTTTTGTATTTGAATTATTTCCTTATCACTGAGTTTTGAGAGTTTGTAATATATTCTCAGTTTGAGTCTTTTATCACATTTATGCTTTGCAAGTATTTTCTACCAGTTGATAATCTTTTTATTCTCTTATGAATGTCTTTTGAATATCAATAAATATGAAATAATACATTAATTTATATTTTATTGATAGTGGTATTATGTCTAAGACGTCTTTGCCTAGGGCATATGGTTTTTTCATCTCTATTTTACTTTAGAAGTCTTACAGTTTTAGGACTTATAGTTAAGTCTATGAATCACTTTGAATTAATTTTTATATATGGTATGAAATATGGTTCAAGATCAGTTTTTGTGGTGTATGCTGCTGCTGCTGCCTAGTCACTTCAGTCATGTCTGACTCTGTGCAACCCCATAGACGGCAGCCCACCAGGCTCATCCGTCAGCGCGATTCTCCAGGCAAGAACACTGGAGTGGGTTGCCGTTTCCTTCTCCAACGCATGAAAGTGAAAGGTTAAAGTGAAGTCACTCAGTCGTGCCTGACCCTCAGCGACCCCATGGACTGCAGCCCACCAGGCTCCTCCCGTCCATGGGATTTTCCAGGCAAGAGTACTGGAGTGGGGTGCCATTGCCTTCTCCTTTGTGGTATATATGAATATCTAATTGTTCTAGCACCGTTTGGTGAAAACACTATTCTTTTTCCACTGAGGTGCCTTTATCTTTTATAAAAGGTCAACTGTCCATATACATATGGGTTCATTCTGGACTCTTTCTGTTTCATTGGCTTACATGTCACTCTTTATGCACAGGCTACACTAGCTCACTTACTATAGCTTACAATAAGCCATGAAATCAAGTATTGTTAGATTATGCNTTTGTGGTGTATATGAATATCTAATTGTTCTAGCACCGTTTGGTGAAAATACTATTCTTTTTCCACTGAGGTGCCTTTATCTTTTATAAAAGGTCAACTGTCCATATACATATGGGTATTCTGGACTCTTTCTGTTTCATTGGCTTACATATCACTCTTTATGCACAGGCTACACTAGCTCACTTACTATAGCTTACAATAAGCCATGAAATCAAGTATTGTTAGATTATGCATCCATTCTTGTTTTCAATTCTTCCAACATCATTTGGCTCCTCTATATATTTTTGCATTTCCGTAAGTTTTAGAGCCATCATGCCTGTTTCTACCAAAATATCTGCTACTATTTGCTTGGTATTTAACTGAATCTATAGATCCATTTTGGGCTTCCCAGGTGGTTCATACCTGCCAATGCAGATGGAGTTTCAATCCCTGGGTGGGAGAGATCCCCTGGAGAAAGAAACAGCAAGCCACTACAGTATCCTTGCCTGGGAAACTCCATAGACAGAGGAGCCTGGCAGGTTACAGTCCTTTGGATTGCGAAAGAGTCAGACAAGACTTAGTGACTTTTCAGTAGACAAACAACAGCATAGACCCACTGGTGGAATGATAGCATATTAACAGCATGGAGTATTGAGTTTGTCAATATTGAGTATTGAACAAGGCATTCTCTCTCTTTGTCTTCATCTCCCCAGTAGTTTGTCATTATCATTAGAAGTTTTTCACATTTTTGTCATATTTAATCTTGAATATTTGGTAATTTTGATGCTAACTTAGAGGGTATTGCTTTTTATATTGCAGTTTCCAATTGCTACTATATAGAAACACAGTTGCTTTTTGTGTATTGATACGTAGCCTGCATTCCTGACAATTTCACTTCTTAGTTTTAGTACATTTTGTAGAATCCTTAGAATATAGTTCACAGATGATAATGTCATCTGCACATAGAGACAGTATTATCACTTCTTTTCCCAGCTAAATTTCTCTTATTTCTTTTTGTTTGTCTGTTTTATGGCTCTGGCTTAGAACCTCCAGTTCATCTCACAAATTCCTGTTTATTTCTGCTATTAGGGAGAAAACATAGTCTTTCACCTAATATTAAGTATACTGCTAAGTGTTAAGTTTTACATAAATACTTTTGACCAGGTTGAGGAAATTCTTTTGCATATGTTGTTTGCTATGCTTTTTTAATGAGGAATGCTTAATGGATTGCTTTTGTGCTTTCTTTTTTTCTTTTCCTGGAATTGAGAGGATCCTAAGGCTTCCCTCCCACCCCCCCCCCCCCCCTCAACACACACACCATCTCCCTGCCCCTCCTCTCAACATACACACA
>SJYW01005728.1:632298-663450 GCA_006410735.1 Raphicerus campestris
CTTCTTCTTCTTCCTCTCACCCCCCCGCCCCCTTATTTGTTGAATTGCATTGACTGATTTTCCAATGTTAAACCAGCCTTGTATTCTTATGATAACCCTACTTGATAATGTTGTATTATGCTTTGTGTGCTATTAGATTTGATTTGCTAAAAGTTCTGTTTAAAAATATTTGCACCTGTGTACATTAGGGATATTAATGATTTTGTAAGCTAACTCAGAACTTAGGGAAGAAACTTCAGAACTATTTCCTCCTCTTAAATTTTCTAGAAAAATTTGTGTGAAAGATAAAATTCACCAGTGAAACTAGTCAACCTGGAGTTTTTCTTATAGGAAGATTTTAAAGTACAAATCCAATTACTTTAAGAGACATAAATCTATGCAGAACACTTTTCTTTCTTTTTAAATTGGGGCATAATTGACATATACTATTAGTTTCAGGTGTACAACATAATTTTATATTTGTATATACTGCTAAATAGTCAACAAGTAAGTTTCATTAAATTATGTCGCCATGTATATAGAAAATTTGTTTTCTTGTGAGAGAATTTTTAAGATTCTACCCTTTTAGCAACTTTGAAATATGCAATAAAGTTTTAACCATATTACCTGTTATACATGACATCCTCATGACTTTTTCTTTTCAGGTTACTTTTTGAGTGGGCTTTGTAGCTGCATCTTTTAAGAAATATGCCTATTTCATCTAAGTTGTTAATTTATAGGTAGAAAATAATTCATAATATTTATTTATTATCCATTTAATATTTGTAGGATCTATCATGATATCACCTCTCTCATTCCTGAGACTGGTAATTTGTATCTTCTCTCTTTTCCTAATCATTCTAGTTAGAGGCCTTTCATTTTTGAGGCACTTTTTTTTTTCCAAAGAAAAGCTTTTTGCTTCATTGATTTTTCTATTTCTATATTTTTTCTTTTTGGGTTTTATTTGTTCTTCTTTTCCTGGTCTTTAAATATAGAAGATAAGACCATATGAGACTTTTCTTCTTTCCTAAAATAGGTAGCTTTTCCTATAAATTGCTTTCTAAGAAACACTTCAGTGGTATTCCACAACAGTTAAAATGTTGTGGTTTTACTCTCATTCAATTCAAATTATATTCTAATTTCCTTTTTGATTTTTCCTTTGATTCATGGTTATATATACATATGTATTATTTAATTTCCAAATGTTTGGAGATTTTTCCAGATAGCTTTTTGTTCTTATTATTAATTTCTAATTAATTCCATTTGGTTAGAGAACACATTTTACATGACTTGAATCACTTTAAATTTAATGAGACTTATAGCTTGTAATTTTTGCTCACAAAGAAAATCACAAGAAATTGTGAATTTTACTCTGTTGGATACTGGGTATTTTTATATTCCTATATATACTTTTGAGGTAAGTTATAGAATGCAGTTAAATTACTTAGAAACAGTTTGATCCTTTTCATTCTTGTGTGTCTTCAATTGCTCAGTCATGTCTGACTCTTTGTGACCCGGTGGACTGTAGCCCACCAGGATCTTCTGTCCATAGGATTTCCCAAGCAAGAATACTGGAGTGGGTTGCCATTTTCTCTTCCAGGGCTTTCATTCTTATTTGTAAGATATGTTAGATTATACCAGAGTGATGCTTAATTTAATTTTTCCATATTTATTCCCTACTAGTGATTCTGGATCCTTCTGTGTACTCCATCCTATGCTCCCTGAATTATATGGTTCTCAAATCTGGCTGATAGGAAGAGTCACTGTTCCCAGTCCTGGATGAGCACAGGGCTCTGTTCTTACGAAACCTTTCTTCTAATGGTTCATTCTCCAGCCTTGGGTAGCTTCCTCCCATAGTTACTCAGCTCAGTACATGGAGGAGATTGTCTACAGTGCTCCAGGGCTCACTTTCATAAAACTATTTTGGTATTCTGTCCTATAAAGTTTAACCTCCTTAGTCTCTCTAGATTCTCACCTTCATCTTCTCAACTCAGGGAGTCCACAAGGCTTTGTTNTCCAGCCTTGGGTAGCTTCCTCCCATAATTACTCAGCTCAATACATGGAGGAAATTGTCTACAGTGCTCCAGGGCTCACTTTCGTAAAACTATTTTGGTACTCTGTCCTATAAAGTTTAACCTCCTTAGTCTCTCTAGATTCTTACCTTCATCTTCTCAACTCAGGGAGTCCACAAGGCTTTGTTTGGGTTTGTATACTTCCATCATGGCCTGGAAATTCTTAAGGCTTTAAGCTGGGAAAATAGGTTTGATCTAATTATTTCCCAACTGTCATGGGTCACAGTTCATGGTGGTCTGATATCTAGTCTTGAAAACTGCTATTATCATATGTTCCCTTTTTTACTGATTCAGGTGGTTTGGTCCTTGTTATTCATTTTGACCAGAAAGGAAAGTGCCTTATTCCATTTTAAATCCACAAAATTTACAGTTTAATACTTTTCAAATAATACATAATAAAAATCCCTCAAGTAATCACATATTGAAATATGATTCTGAAGATATTCTGATAAATCAGAGATTTGTATTCTATATTCTAAATATTGATACCTTTCTTCCAAATTCTTTCATTTACTGAAGACATTTTTGAAAACTGGCAACATATATTTTATGTTACAATTTAGCAGTTAGAAAGGGAATAACGTAGAAAGAAAACCTTTTAATCTTAGGTTACAAATATTTTTAATAGTTATCAAAAGATGCTCCTGACAGTTGCCAAGTGAAAGAAACTATGTAAGGAATTTGATGATCCAGATGGAATTTTTATTTGAGATTGATGGTATGCTCAGTTGCCCAGTTGTGTCCAATCACATCTATTTACCAAGATTGCTAACTTCTTCCCCCTGTGTAATACCATTAATTCTTTTAGCATAGCTGTAGTTGTACATGAAACCTGTCAAATTTCAGAAGCAGTGCTGCAAATTATGGATACTATATCACTTACTCTAATCTTAGAAAAGTCTTTTCCATTTTCTTTACCATAGTTAACAAACATGAGAACAAACTTTAAGCTACCTGTCCTAATGTTTGCATTTGTTCATTAGAGTTAAAAAAAAAAAAAAAACTGCATTAAAAGGAAGAAAAAAGAGAGAGGCGATTGGGGAATGCAAGAGCTCTATAATTTTAGAGCAAAGAAGAAAAGAGTGACTGAGACTATTATTTTCTATAAGGTACATCCAGTTCTTCTTCTGTACTCTGTACTTCTCCCATTTTCCTTCTGAGGAAAATTAAGTGACTTTTTTTATGAGTATAACACCTAGTTAGCTACTGACAGACAGTGGAATCTGTATGGCAGATTTTTGCATCTTCATGGTAGATAAAATTTGTAAAAAATTATATCAAATGAGATCTGACATTATCTCAAAGAGAAGCAATTTTGACTTCTCACCGTTCAGTGCTAATACTGTGAATTTATTCACTGAAGCTAAGAATTTTCTTAGACTAGCATTCTTTAATTCACTATACAGATTAGTTTTTAAAAAGTCAGTGGTCTATGAAAAATGAAATTTAACTCGCAAAATGTGCATTGTCCCAGTCCATATTCTCTCTTCGCTATCTGCATGTCCTTCTGCCGATTGTCTCTTTCACTTCACACACAGCATACAGTATTTCCTTTCATGAAAGTCTATTTAACCTGTTCCAAATTTCTCTCTTTGGCTTTTTTTTTTTTTTCCTTCTATAAAATGGAGATAACTCATGATGTTATTGTGAGCATTTGTAGTGTCTGGTACATAGTAATGCTCAATAAATGCTAAGTGTTTCTTTTCCCTCTACTCATTATCTTTTCAGAGAAGGCGATGGCACCCCACTCCAGTACTCTTGCCTGGAAAATTCCATGGACTGAGGAGCCTGGTAGGCTGCAGTCCATGGGGTCTTGAAGAGTCAGGCACGACTGAGCAACTTCATTTTCACTTTTCACTTTCATGCATTGGAGAAGGAAAAGGCAACCCACTCCAGTGTTCTTACCTGGAGAATCCCAGGGACGGGGGAGCCTGGTGGGCTGCCGTCTATGGGGTCACACAGAGTCGGACACGACTGAAGCGACTTAGCAGCAGCAGCAGCATTATCTTTTACGTTCTCCAACACAACTCATCCATTAATGTTAGTCAAATACATTTTGTTCCCTCAACACTGTTCCTGCCTCCATGCTGGACCCTACCCAGAAAAATCTCCACTAATGATAAACCCAGTTCTTAATCACACTTTACAAGATCTTGTTTCAATCCTGTTAAGTCTTCTTTTCTAATATCCACTTATTGCTCTCTCTTCTAATCTCCTTTGACGCTCACATTTTTGTACTTGTCTTGGCACTTAACCCTGTAGAAGACAGTAGATTGTTCCGATATGCACTGTGTTTCATGTGTTTAGTATTTTATCTTTCGAATAGGACTACTATCTGCTTCTTAAAGGCGGTGATTCCTTTTTATTTCCTTATCCCTACTACTCCCTTGCTTCAACCTTGTTTGACATTTAATAGATAATGAATGAACACTTGAATGAAAATATAGACTCCTTCTATATACATTTTTAAAGAATAAGGTAATAAAAAATAAGAAAGAAGGATATACAGTTCCATGTCTCTCCTCCAACAAGTGCATCTTGGTGTTTTGCTGGTGTTAGTCTTTTACCTTTTGTATTTATTTTCAAGTTTGCTTTCTAAAGGCAGAGCCTTCTACTCTGATGTTTCTGCTCTAATTAAGGGTCTTTGTGTTGTACTATGGGCTTCCCCTGTGACTCAGTGGTTAAGAATTTCCCTACCAATGCAGGAGAGACAGGTTCAGAAGATCCTCTGGAGAAGGAAATGACAACCCACTCCAGTATTCTTGCCTGGAAAATGCCATGGACAGATGAGTCTCTCAGGCTATAGTCCATGGGTCGCGGAAGAGTCAGACATGGCTGAGCAACTAAGCAACAGCAACATGTTGGATAATAAATTCTCCAATACGATTGTTCTTCTTTCTCAGCTTTATTTCTCCTCTCTCAAAATCCATGATCTGACCCATCTGAAAGCAGTGACAGTTTGCAGCTAATCAAAATATATATATATATATTTTTTTTTAAAGAAATATGACTTAGTTGCAATTTACTTTTGGTAATACTAACATAGGAATAGCCACAATAAGAGAACGATGCAAAAGACAAGGACAAAAATGTAAATAATGGAAATTCTGTCCAAAATACAAACAAGCAAGGAGGAATACTATTCCAAAGGTGATATATCTGTACGAGTGCATATGTGTGTGGGTGTAATATGCCCATCCAGCAATTTATATTATTTCTATTTAAAGTTAATTACAGAACATCTACTCCTGCTTTAAATTCTTTGGAGATTACTCTTTTGTGAAGATAGTCAATGACATTTATAAAACCAAAGTTTTGTCTGTTTCCTATCACCAAGCTTCACCCAAAGGAAAATACAGATGCTCAATTTAGCTTCTAAATTCTATTGCCTATAATTTGCATAAGTGTTGAACCCACAACCCTAAGGATAACATGAAAATTTCAAGATTTTTATTGTAAAATAATTGGCATGCTGCAGTCCCATGGGGTCAGAAGGAGTCGAACATGACTGAGCAACTGAACTGAACACTTTTCACAAGCCAGGTTATACTAAACTATTTCTCTAGCATGATAATTTATCAATCAATCCAAGTATAAATATTTCCTAAATTTCACTATGTAAAAATTTTTGTTTTTAAGTTGAATGAAAAGTGGATTAAGCAATTGTTTAAAATGGGTTATTAAAAAGAAAAAAAAATACCAAACAGGCATATCTCAGAATATCTTTATAAAACAGATGACATACACTGTAAGAGTATAGATATCACATTTTTTCCCACTTACTGGTATGGTTACTTTCCATCCAAACCAGTACAAATGTATTAGATTTGAATTCTTAACATAGAAGACATATTTTTGTTTGTTTGTTTTATATGAAAGCAAATAGATCTTGGGATGTGGTCTTGATTCTCAAGCTTTTTTTAAGATTAACTATAATAGACAGTAACCACTATCTCCCTCCAATTATACTTAGTAATTAATTGATATTTTAAAAAATGCCCAAACCATTTGGCTTTCAATACTGATAAAACATATTTCTATGTTTTCTTCATATCCACTAAACATTTTAACAGTTCTTTTGATTTAGTACATGACACAATTCCAGATCCATTAGTTTTCAACACAACTGTTCAGCACCCTCTAAACCTAATACGGATCCTACATTTTACAAATAGCTGTAGTGCTTCATACACATCCACTTTAGCTTTACTAACAGGTTGTTTTCAATAATTTTCTCCATGAGAACTGAAGATTACCAGTATCTTTCTTAATTACACTTGTTAATTGTGGGGTTAGTCCTTTCATTTGAGATTCTATAGTGTTTAAAATATGGTGGTGTTAAGTTAAAAATAATTTAACACAATTATGGCCTATTTGACCCATGGAGTTCTTTTTCCATTAATTTCTATGCATAATGACTATATTTTCCTAGAATCTTAATATTATAAAAAGTCAAGGATAATATGTTTATATGCTGTGTGTAATATAATTCTTGGGTCCTATCTCTCACTTTTTTCATTATTTAATATTTATGATGTTTTTAAACTTTACACATCTTGGCCAAAATCCTAGCTCTCTTCAGTCAATGATAAAATGTATTTGGCTCTGACCCTCATCATGTTTATGTCTTCCCTGGTGGCTCAGAGGTTAAAGCATCTGCCTATAATTCAGGAGACCTGGGTTCGATCCCTGGGTCAGGAAGATCCCTTGGAGAAGGAAATGGCAACCTATTCTAGTATTCTTGCCTGGAGAATCCCATGGACGGAGGAGCCTGGTGGGCTACAGTCCACAAGGTCGCAAAGAGTCGAACACAACTGAGCGACTTCACTTTCACTTCATCATGTTTGGGTGTAGTACTTAAAAAGTGAAATCACAAACTTCTCTTGTTTTTCCTAGGATATTTACATTTTATTTGGAGGATATGTAATGATGTTAATATGCCACTCTTTAAAAAATAAACTTTATATTTTCCATTCAAGTGTTAAGTATATTTATCACCTTAAAAATTCTGATTCAAGTGTCAAGATAGCAGACAGAACAGGAAAACATGGAATTTATCTCTCTTCACAGGCACAACAAGAATACATCTATAAATAAACCTAATCTTACACTTAAAGCAAGTAGAAAAAGAAGAACAAAAAATATCCCAAAATTAGTGGAAGGAAAGAAATCATAAAGGTCACAGCAGAAATAAATGAAATAGAAACAAAGAAACAATAGCAAAGATCAATGAGCTAAAAGCTGGTTCTTTGGGAAGACAAATTTGATAAACCTTTACCTGCTGCTGCTGCTAAGTCATTTCAGCCATGTTTGACTCTGTGCGACCCCATAGATGGAAGCNCAAAAAATATCCCAAAATTAGTGGAAGGAAAGAAATCATAAAGGTCACAGCAGAAATAAATGAAATAGAAACAAAGAAAACAATAGCAAAGATCAATGAAGCTAAAAGCTGGTTCTTTGGGAAGACAAATTTGATAAACCTTTACCTGCTGCTGCTGCTGCTGCTGCTAAGTCATTTCAGCCATGTCTGACTCTGTGCGACCCCATAGACGGAAGCCCACCAGGCTCCCCATCCCTGGGATTCTACAGACAAGAACACTGGAGTGGGTTNCACCAGGCTCCCCATCCCTGGGATTCTACAGACAAGAACACTGGAGTGGGTTGCCATTTCCATCCCAATGAAAGTGAAAAGTGAAAGTGAAGTCGCTCAGTCATATCCAGCTCTTAGCGACTCCATGGACTACAGCCTACCAGGCTTCTCTGTCCATGGGATTTTCCAGGCAAGAGCACTGAAGTGGGGTGCCATCACCTTCTCCTAGACTCAAAGAAAAAAACAGGAGAGAAATCAAATCAATAAAATTAGTAATGAAAAAGAAGTTATAACTGACACTGCAGAAATACACAGGATCGCAAGAGACTATTATAAGCAACTATATGCCAATGAAATGGATGACCTAGATGAAATGGAAAAAATCTTAGAAGGGTACAATCTTTTAAGACTGAATCANAGAAGTTATAACTGACACTGCAGAAATACACAGGATCGCAAGAGACTATTATAAGCAACTATATGCCAATGAAATGGATGACCTAGATGAAATGGAAAAAATCTTAGAAGGGTACAATCTTTTAAGACTGAATCAGGAAGATAGAGAAAACATAAACAAATCACAAATAATGAAATTGAAATTGTGATTAAAAATTTTCCAACAAAAGAAAGTCCAGGAGCAGATGGCTTCACAGGCAAATTTTATCAAACATTTAGAGAACTGCTAACACCTATCCTTTTAAAATTCTTCCCAAAAATTGCAGAGGGAGGAATACTCTGAAATTCATTCTATGAGACTTCAATCACCATGACATCAGAATCAGACAAAGATATCATAATAAATGAAAACTATAGACCAATATCACTGATAAACATAGATGCAGAAATCCTCAACAAAATATTAGCAAACAGAATCCAACAACACATTAAAAGGATCATACATGATTCTCAAATAGGATTTACCAAAGGGATGTGAGGATTCTTCAATATATGGAAGTCAATCAANAGCTTGGTCTCCTGCATTGTAGGTGGATTCTTTACTGTCTGAGCCACCAGAGAAACCCAAAATAGTAAAGGAAGCTCTCTGAACATGAGGAAATGATAATGAAACAAGTTTTGGGAGGTCAGAAAAGAAAGAAGAACATTGGCATAAGTAAAAAGGGATAAATATAAGAATCTAATCCACTTCTTATGAGTTTATTAAATCAAATGTATGGTTGAAGCAAAAATTATAACAGCATCTGATGTGATATTCAATGCATGTAGAAGAAAGGCTTAAAATAATTATAATTAAGTTGGGCAGATAAAAGAGTCTAAATGAGGAAATGTTTCTATACTTGACTCAAAGTTGTAAAATGTCAATATTCATAGACTGTAAGTTACATACTTACATCATAGTAACTAGAGTATCCCCTAAGAAAATCATATAAAATGCTATAAATAAATCATGATAAACCCTAAATAATGAATAAATACTCACAGTACAATAACATAAGAGAAGTGGAAGAAACAAACAGAAAACAAATAATAAGATATGTTATTGATAGGTTAAAGAACTTATCAATAATTATGTTAAATGTAAATAATCTAAACTGCTACTGCTAAGTTGCTTCAGTCGTGTTCGACTCTATGTGACCCCATAGATGGCAGCCCACTAGGCTCCACGTCCCTGGGATTCTCCAGGCAAGAATACTGGACTGGGTTGCCATTTCCTTCTCCAATGCATGGAAGTGAAAAGTGAAAGGGAAGTCGCTCAGTCATGTCCGACTCTTCACGACCCCATGGCCTGCAGCCTACCAGGCTCCTCCATCCATGGGATTCTCCAGGTGAGAATACTGGAGTGAGGTGCCATTGCCTTCTCCAAATAATCTAAAGGGCGAATTAAAATATAGATTGATAAGGTACATAGAAAAACATGATCTATCAATATGCTGTCTATAAGAAATTTGCTTTGAATACAATGGCAAGTATAGCACTTGCACAAAAATAGAAATATAGATAAATGGAACAGGTTAGGAAGCTCAGAGATAAACCCACACACCTATGTCACCTAATTTATGACAAAGGGAACAAGAACATACAATGGAGAAAAACAGTATCTTTAATAAATGGTGCTGGAAAAACTGGACAGCTATCTACAAAAGAATGAAATTAGAGCACTCCTTAACACCATACACAAAAATAAACTCATAATAGATCAAAGAACTAAATGAAGGCCGAACACTACAAAACTCTTAGAGGAAAACATAGGCAGAACATTTTGATATAAATCACAACAGTATCTTTTTGTATCCACTTCCTAGAGTAATGAAAATAGAAACAAAAATAAACAAATGGGACCTCGTTAAATGTAAAAGCTTTTGCACAGCAAAGGAAATCATATCAAGATGAAAAGACAGCCCACAGAATGGGAGAAAATATTTGCAAACCAAATAAACAACAAGGGATTAATCTCTCAAATATATATACAGCTCATGTAGCACTAGGTCAAAAAAAAAAAAAAAAAACACAACTAAATCAAAAAATGGGCAGAAAACTTAAACAGACATTTCTCCAAAGAAGACATACAGACTGCCAAGAGGCACAGAAAAAGATGCTTGACATCAGGAATTATTAAAGAAATGCAATCAAAACTACAATGAGATATTACTTCACACAAATAAGAATGTTCATCACCATAATGTCTAAAAACAGTAAATGTTGGAGTGTTGTGGTCCTTTAATGAACCGGAACCTGGACGTCCAGAGTCAACGATAAGAAAATGAAAAAAGGAAAGAGGCTAATATTCCCTGGGTTACGCTGAAAATGAATAAAGCCCTAAGACAGTGCTTGTACCACTCACATAGGCACAGGGCATCCTCTTGAAGAGGTCTTGAAAGCCTGGGCAGGAAAATGAGCTTGGCAGGCTTCCATCTCCAAAGAATCAGCCAGAAAGAGAAATAAAGAAGAGAGAGAGAAAGAAGGACACAGGGACCCAAGTCTCTAGTGTAACAAGGGTGTTTTCTTGAACTCTGTGTGAGTATATATACCGTTTTACAAGGTAGCTTCTTCAGATAAAGATCAAAAGACCAGATTTTACAAGTTACCAAGGAAGCAAGGAGTAATAGAGGCCATAAAGTCAATCCATATCAAAAGAGGGTCATAAATAATCACTTTCACCATATGGAAAAGCTAATGAAGGAAATCTTATGCATGCATTCCATCTCATGATCTCAGTCCTGGGAGCAGCGGGAACTGATAAAAAACAGAGGGCTCACGAGAGACAGGAAACAGCACACAGGAATCCTACTGTTAAACATTCCCCGACACTGGAGAGTGTGAGGAGGGAAACTTCCACCACTGTCAGTGGGGATGTAAATTGGTACAACCACTATGGAAAACAGTAAGAAGGTTCCTTGAAAACTAAAAATAGAACGACCATGAAAGTGAGAAGTGAAAGTGTTAGTCGCTCAGTCCTGTCCAACTCTGTGTGACCCCATGGACTGTAGCTATTAGGCTCCTCTGTCCTTGGAATTCTCCAGGCAAGAATATTGGAATGGGTAGTTCATCCCTTATCCAGGGAACCTTTCTGACCTAGAGATCAAACCCAGGTGTCCTCCATTGGAGGAGAACTCTATATTGTCCAAGCTACCAGGGAAGTCCATATGATCCAGGAGTCCCACTCCTGTGCATATATCCAGAGAAAATCATAATTTGAAAACATTCATGTACCCCAATGTTCATTGTAGCACTATTTAGAATAGGCAGGATATAGAAAAATCTTAAATGTCCATCAACAAATGAACAGATAAAAGAAAATGTGGTATATATATACTATGGAATATTACTTAGCCATAAAAAATGAAATAATGACATCTGTAGCAACATGGATAGACTTAGAGATTATCATACTGAGTAAAATAAGTCAGACCGAGAAAGACAACTATCATCTGATATCACTCATATGATACTTGTTGATTATGGAATCTAACTTTTAGAAATTATGTATATGAACTTAGAAACAGACACACAGCTTTCAAAAAAAAATCTTACGGTAATATGCATACTCAGGTGTGTCCAACCCTTTGAGACCCCATGGACTGTAATCCATCCAGCTCCTCTCTCCATGGACTTTTTCAGAAGAGAAAATGAACAGGTTGCTGTTTCCTACTCCAGAGGATCTTCCCAA
This sequence comes from Raphicerus campestris, assembly GCA_006410735.1. Lineage (NCBI taxonomy): Eukaryota > Metazoa > Chordata > Mammalia > Artiodactyla > Bovidae > Raphicerus > Raphicerus campestris. Next base: position 644,066 of record SJYW01005728.1, read on the forward strand.
CCCAAGGATCAAACTCACATCTCCTGTGCCTTCTGCATTGTCAAGACAGGTTCTTTACCACTGTGCCACATGGGAAGCCCAGACTTATGATTACCAAAGGGAAATGTGGGGAAGAGGGATAAATAAAGAGCCTGGGGTGAACACACAAACACTGCTATCTACAAAATGGATAACTAACATGGAGCTACTGTACAGCACATGGAACTCTACGAAATATCCTGTAATAACCTATATGGGAAAATAGGCTAACCTGAAAAAGAATGAGTGTATGTTTATATATGACTGAATCACTATGCTGTATACCTGAAACTAACACAACATTGTAAATCAACTATACTCCAAAAAAATTAAGAAGCAAAACAAAACAAAAAACCAAATACAAAGATAAGCTGAAGGCAAAAGGTTAAAAAAAAACTAGGCTTTTCCACATATGTTTTTATAGTTTTTGACACTTTAAGTTCATGACTATATTCACTGTTCAAAAATTAAATAATTTTAAAAGCTGCATATAAACTGATTCAGAAGCAAAGTTGAGGCCTGTCTGATTTTCCAAAGACTTCAGTGAGGAAATGTAGGACTTGGGATTTTCCACAGTATAGTCCATGGAAACTGGAAACATTATAACTGATCTTTAGAAGAAAACACTACAGACATGAAAAACTTTGGGTGATTTGTATCACATATATATTGTAAACATCTTTGCAAATAAATAAATATATATATACACACATACATATATATGTATATTATATGTTTAAGTGTGTGTATGTGTATGAAGTGAAAGTTTTAGTCACTCAACTGTGTCCAACTCTGCGACCCCATGTACTGTAGCCTGCCAGGCTCCTCTGTCCATGGAATTCTCCAGGCAAGAATACTGGAGTGGGTTACCATGCCCTTCTTCAGGGGATCTTCCCAAACCAGGGATTGAAGCCCAGCCTCCTGCAATGGTAGGCAGGTTCTTTACAATTAGTGTCACCTGGGAAGCCCAAGGTTTGTATATATACAAACTTATGTTTGCATAAAAACTTAACGTTTGTCTGATTGTATTGTCAATCTATTTACCTACGTCTATTTCCACAAAAATATTTTTGTTGCTTACCCAGTATTTCTGGCATAGTTACTATAGTAAGTAACTATAGTTACCTTAATCAGTTCTCACTGGAAGAACTATATTTTTTCCACTTTTGTTGCTGCTGTTGTTAAGATTGTAATTGTATTCTAAGAAGCATCTTTGTTCACCTCTCTCTTACTATTTAAGATAAATTCTAGAAACGGTCATCCAGCCAGAGATCATCCAGATGTTTGCCTTTGGGCACATGTTGTTAAGTACTGCTCCAGGAAGGCTGTGATATGTATACCATTGTCTTTTGGGTTTATCTTAGAAATCAGTGAAATCTATCACAGAAGGGGCCCTTTTTTTTTTAAGGGCACTGCAGTGTGTACCCATCATTGCAATTAAAGTCAAAATACCAAAGCAGCTGATCCCGAAGTCTATATGCTACATTGTCCGCTCTGTTCTACATTTGAGGTGTAATTATGCTTGTCATTCATGGAATGCTAAATAGCAAATACATCCTTAATTCTCTTTGCAACCAAAGTACTGGTGTATTTGTTACAGATATTCATACTCAAGGGAACGATGCAATTTCTTGGGTGAGCTTTTGATTTTTAAATAGAAGGAGATGTGTCAGACAGCATTTGGTAAAGAAAAGGGAAGACATAATGTGTTATTTGCTAGCTCCTAAAAAATCCATAAATAGACTTTAGAATCAGGTAAATAACTCCCTCTTGGCCACTGTATGTATTGACAGCTTGAAAATAATACATGGCGAGAGATAATGAGAAGGAAATGTGTATATATATTTTTTTATTCATGTATCTTTTTCTCATCAAGATCTCAGTGGTTTCACATAAAATGTTTCTTTGCATTTGCTATGTACTTTGGTTTTTGGAAAACAGAATGACCCATACTTGATTTATGCAATGTGATATAAGTGATATATGTATTGTAGTCCATGTCATTAGAACAGCTGCTACCAAAGGATGTTTCAAGGTGGCTTATCCCTATCTTATGCTTTTTTAAGAAATGGAATATTGACAGCAATTAAAACACAGTTCTTATGAAATTTATTGCAAGTTCCATTGCATTACAATGTTTGACAATAGGGGTTAAAGTAAATAGAAGTCAGAATATATGTGTTAATGTTGATTTTCTAAAAGGTATTTGCAATATTACAGTGATAACAGTTAATATTTATTGAGCACTATTAGCAAGTCATGGAATTTATATGCATTAACTTATCAGTCTTCACAGTAACCCACATTGGTTGATAATATCATCATTATTATTTCCATTTTTCAGATGAAGATGCTACTAAAAGGTTGCTCAAGATAACACAGATGGGTAATTTTAACCCTATTGATTTCAGATCTCAAATTCTTCTTGACTGTAGTGTCCCATTTTAAATTTCTTAAAATGCATTTGTAGCTAGGTAAATGCAATTACTTTCTTCTCATTTCTGACTCTGCTTCAGATCCTTCAATAGGTTCCCAAAGCCACTTATTACCAACTGTCTGCAGTCTTCATGTGCCTTACTGCTATCCTATTTCTTAGGATTATTTCTTTCAAAAAGAATCATGTGATATCCATACTTGGAGCTCTTTCATGGAGCTGTGTTTCTGCTGAATACCTTTTTCTTTTAAAATATGCCTTACTAAAAGAGCCAGACTATTTCTCTTATGGAAATAGAACAGCTTTGAAGTAATCTCATTGCCCAGCAGAGGTAGGTTCATCATACAGAATTTGAGTATATATTTGCTTCAGAACTATCATAAATGAATGATTGAGAACTAAACCCCATAAATCCTGACTCTAAATCCATTACACTTTTGATACTAGAAATACATATTGAAATATATTCCTTAGTAAATATTTATTAAGCATAAACTCTATACCAGTGTTACTAGCACTAGAGATACAGAGATGAATGAGATTGTGAGACTGGTCTTTATATCATATATAACTACATTATCATCAGGGAAGAAACAATAAACTATTATAAAATATTGACACGCAAAGGTAATTTTTCTGGTCAATAATCAGTTATATCCATTTAAAAATTGAGCATATAAGTATTTAATGATGAAATAATTTGATGTATTTCCAAATAAAGTATGTTGATAATATAGAACTCTATACAATTAGTTAGGGGAAGAAATTATGGGAAAAATGGATTCTTAGTTTAGCAGCATTGTTGTTATTTTCAAAACAGATGATTTTCAGAACTGCTGTTAATGGATAACATTTGGATCAAACTTAATGATATATGTTTGCCTCCCTTTCAACAGTTAACTTTATAGTAGTTAATATATATTTTTAATTAGTAGAATTTATGGATCATTTTCTTGTAAATCCTAAACCAGTCAAATTTTCTGTCCTATTTTATATAAGTCTGTCAGGGAGTAGCTTCCTTCTTTGACAAATGGTTCTTTTTATTACATTTAAAGAACTGTAATTCATTCTCCTATGAACTTAGAAGGAGTAAACTAAATAGTCTCTATTCTTTTGAAAGGTGGCAGCAGTACAGGGAACAAATTCTTGGTAAAGTCTCAGTTTCATGCTTGACTTATTAGATCTAAGACAGCCTCTTTTAGACAAAAAAAAATCAATGTACAACAGAATGCTTTTTACTTTGGGTTTCTAAATTATGCAAACTCTATACTGTGTTTCTTGTTAAAAAAAAATAATGTCAAATATCTTGTTTTCTACTCAAAGAAAATATCTTCCAGAGTGAGGTAAAGAAAAATGTGATGATATATTCTTTTTATTATAAAAAAATAGAAAGTTGGACATAACCCTCCTGTACTAGTGCAATGACATGATTATGAAGAGCAATATGTCCCAGATTTTGTTAAACTGAATATTTTTATATTTGCTATATATCCCTAAAGTTCCACTTCCATATCGAACAGAAGTTTTCTCATGTGTCTGTAAGGGGATATAAATAAGGTTCTTATTTGAAGTAATGTTTGCGGTGATAAGGAATTGGAAAAAAGCTAGGTGTCCAATTTAGGAGAAGGACCCTATAGTGATACTATAAAGCACTATGGAGAAAAGTACAGAAAGTTGTACCAATGTTTTCTTAGGTCAGTCTTCCAAGGCAATAGAAATAAAAACACAAATAAACACATAGGCCCTAATTAAACTTACAAGCTTTTGCACAGCAAAGGAAACCATAAAAAAAAAAAAAGACAACCTACAGATTCAGAGAACATATTTGCAAATGACGCAACCAACAGGGAATTAATTTCCAAAATACACAAACAGCTCATATAACAGAACAACAAAAAAGCAAGTCAATCAAAAAATAAGCAGAAGATCTAAATAGACATTTCCTCAAAGAAGACATGTAGATGGATAGTGAGTGCAAGAAAAAATGCTCAACATCATTAATTATTAGGGAAAGGCAAATCAAAACTACAATGTTACTACTTCACACCAGTCAGAATGGCCATCATTAAAAAGTCTACAANAAAGAAGACATGCAGATGGATAGTGAGTGCAAGAAAAAATGCTCAACATCATTAATTATTAGGGAAAGGCAAATCAAAACTACAATGTTACTACTTCACACCAGTCAGAATGGCCATCATTAAAAAGTCTACAAATAAAAAACACTGGAAAAGATGTGGAGAAACGGGAATCCTCCTACACTCTTGAGGAGAATATGAGTTGGTGCAGCCACTATAAAGAACAATATGGAGTTTGCTCAGAAAACTAAAAATACACTTATCATGTGATCCAACAATCTCACTTCTGGGCATATAGCCAAACAAAACTTCAAAAGCTACCTGCACCCCTATAGTGCCACTATATACAATAGGTAAGACGCTAAAGCAACCAAAATGTCCATCAACAGATGAATGGATAAAGATGTGATACATATATTGGACAGAATACTACTTATCCATAAAAAAGAACAAAATAATTAATTTGCAGCAATAAATTAATAGATGGAACTAAAGATTACCACACTAAGTGAGAAAAAAATGAATACTATATGATATCACTTATATTTGGAATCTAAAATAGGGCATAAATGAATCTATCTATGAAACAGAAACAGACTCACTGACATAGAGATCAGATTTGTGGTTGTTGAGTGGGAGGGAGTAGGGAAAGGGATGGACTGGAAATTTGGGGTTGAAGGATGCAAACTATTACATTTAGAATGGATAAGCAACAAGGTCATATAGCACAGGGTACTATATCCAGTCTTCTGGGATAAACCATAATGGAAAAGTATTTTTAAAAAAGAATTATATAATATATGCCTGAAACTGAATCACTTTGCTATACAGTAAAGATTGGCACAATACTGTAAGTCAACTGTATTTCAATCAATAATCCATATATCCACATAAAGACACAGATATGTGTTAGCAACATAGAGCTTAAAAAAACAAACAAGAAGCAGAAGATGTATACAATGGGCCACTTCTGCAAAATGAAAACACACTGTACATAAGTAGGGGGTGATGAGCTTTGGCAACGGGGACCAAGACAAAGAAATGAAGGAAGGGAGGGGAGAAAGGAAAAAAGCATCAATAGAACAAAGCTGATTTTCAAGTTTCTTCGTCGTTAATGATTAAACAAATATCAACTCTCTTTAAAGTAAGGCACCAAAATTCAGACACGTAGTGTAACATTCAAAGTGTCCAATATCCATTCAAAAGTAGGCATTATGAGGTGAGAATTATGTTACCAAAACCAGATAAGCAAATATAAGAAAAGAAAATTGAGATAATCACTCGTAAGTATAAATACAAAGGATTCTTATGAAAATGTTAAAAGTATTGAATCCAGCTATATAAAAATAATAATACATTATATGCAATTCAGATTCATCTCAGGAAGGCAAGGCTGGCTTAATCTTTAAGAATCAATAATGGTGCTTTCCTTCAAAGACTGGGAAAAAAAGACAAGATGAACTCTCACCACTTCTACTAAGCATTATGCTAGAGTTCTTAACATGTGCAATGAGGCAATTAAAAAAATATATACAGATATACATATTTGAAAGGGAGTAGTGTATTTGCCTTAATTCCCAAAAAGGATGGTTATGTACCTAGATAACCATAACGATTCTAGAGCAAAATGCATACCTACTAAAAGTCTTATACGTGAATATACAAGCAGTTTTATTCATAACTTCAAAAACTGGGAATAACCAAAATATAGAATAAATAATCTATAGTACATTTATACAATAGTACATAATACAAGAAAGAAAGAGATTACTGATATATTCAACAACATAGATGAATCTCAGAAATTTCAGGTTGAGTGTAAGAGGTCTGATACAAAGAGTCCATAGATCTATTTAGGTGGAAATCCTCAACAGTAGAAACTAATTTATAGTGGCATAAAGTAGATCAATGGCTGTCTGGATCTAAGGGTGGTGGTGAGACTGATGTTAAAGAGAGAAAATAGTTTGAGGTAGTGGATGGATATGCTCTATATTTTTATTTTGGTTGTATTTATATTGAACTATACAATGAAAACTGGGTATATTTTAAACTGCAGTTAATAACGTATATGTGTGTGTTAGTCACTCAGTCACGTCTGACTCTTTGTGACCCCGTGAACTGTAGCCACCAGGTCTTCCCTGGTGGCTTAAATGGTAAAGAATCTGCCTGCAATGCAGGAGACCCAGGTTTGATCCCTGGGGCAAGAAGATCCCTTGGAGGAGTAAATGGCTACCCACTCCAGTATTCTTGCCTGGAGAATTCCATAGACAGAGGAGCTTGTTGGGCTACAGTCCATGGGATCACAAAGAGGTGGACACCACTGAGCAACTAACACTTGAGCAGTTAATAATAATCCTATTAAATTACACAAAAAGAACAAATGTATGGATTGCAAGTGAAAGTGAAGTCACTTAGTCATGTCCAACTCTTTGCGACCCCTTGGACTGTAGCCTACCAGGCTCCTTGGTCCATGGGATTTTCCTGGCATGAATACTGGAGTGGGTTGCCATTTCCTTCTCCAGCGAATGGAACCCAGGTCTCCTGCATTGTAGGCAGACCTTTACTGTGTGAGCTACCAGGGAAGCTTATAAAGAACATGCAAAACGATTAACAAGTAATTCATTTTTTGTTCTTTAATTATTTAAATTATTTAAGTAATTATTTAAATAATCATTTAAATTATTTTAATAATTATTTTCTCTGCAGTTAGATTTAATTATAAGGCTAAAGGATTTTTTAGGTTTTTTAATACTATTAAAAGACTTGCCTACTGGGAAATTAATGAAGCCAAGTTAATATATGATCCAATAAGAACATTTTCTAAAAAGAAATGAATATACTTTGATTTAGACTTAATTTCTAACAAGACTATTAAACTTTAGTAATATTTCTCTTGAAAACATACTTGATTCGACCTTTCTTTCACCTTACACATTCCCTATCATCTAAAATTTTCAAAATTATCAGCTTCTTTCCATGCCTATCTTTAGTAAAATTTAAAACTGTTTACTGTCTTTAGCCTTATCAAATCTCTACCTCTTTCTCCATACTGGAATCACAGTGCCCCCTCTGAATCACAGATCCCAGGAGTTGGAAATTATTCATGGGTCACCATTCTACTGTTTGGAGAAGGGAACGGCAACCCACTCCAGTATCCTTGCCTAGAGAATCCCATGGACAGAGGAGCCTGGCAGACTACTGTCCATGAGGTCGCAAAGAGTCAAGACACCACTGAGCGATAACACTACTATACCCTTCTAAGGGTCAAGTTCCATATCCAAGTTTCATCAGATCCTTATGACCTTGTTCAGCCTCACTTCCTATCTACCTGCCTTCTGAACTTCCTACCTCTCTATCCTGTGTCTAACGTCCTGTACATTCTACTGCTGTCCTACTTCCACCGTCTCACAAGTCGCAGTTTATAGTTTATACTTCAGCTAGATTCAACTGCTGTGTACTGTTTCTTAGTAGGTGCTGTTTGTCCTCCTGAACCACTTCCTTTTTCTCTTTCCTTTTCTCTCCTTCTCCTGCCTAATTTCTATTGAGCATGAAAGAGTCAGCCCAGTAATGATCTTTTCTTGGAAGACTTCCCTGAAAAGATTGAATTTGAGACTCCTTTCACCCAACCATGTATATTATCAACCATAGCACTTAGTTCACCAGATTTTATTGTTTTTTTTTTTTTCTTTTGCTTACCTGACATTTTTGAGAAATTCCTGAAATCAAAAGTGACTTTCTTCCTTGGGTTAAACCTAATTATAGGTTCTTTTTTTTAAATTGAGGTATAATTGACATATATTATTAGTTTCAGGTGTAGAAGATAAACACAGTATTTGTATGTATTGTGAAATTATCATCATAATAAATCTAGCCCATATTCATCACTACACATAGTTAACAAAATTCTATTTTCTTATGATGATAACTTTTAAGATGTACTCTCTTAGCAACTTTTAAATATGCAATACAGCATGTAGTCACCATGCTATACTTTACATGCCCCCAACTTACCTATTTGATAGCTGGAAATGCATAGGCTTTGACCCCTTTTGCCCATTCACCCATCCCCCACAGCCCCCACTGTCAACCAGCAATCTGTCCTCTAACTCCCAGTTATCTTTTGTAAAATTCATGCTCCAGCTTTTGGACAAATAGATTTCTTTCACAGAAAGACGGGGCAGGGATCTTCAATCAGGTATATGGGCATTGCCATAAATGTGGTAGTCTTTTAAGCACTGTCTCTCCAATTACAGGGGCCGGCGGGTCCCAGGAACTGCCACCCTCACCTGAGCGAGGTGATCAAGAGGCATCCGCCGAGTGGCAGCCGCAAACTGTAGCTCACCAGGCTCCTTGTCCAGACGATTTCTCACGCAGGAATACTGGAGTGGGTTGCCATTTCCTCCCCCAGGCGTTCTTCCCTACCCAGGGTTTGAACCCTCATCNTGCCGAGGGGCAGCCGCAAACTGTAGCTCACCAGGCTCCTTGTCCAGACGATTTCTCACGCAGGAATACTGGAGTGGGTTGCCATTTCCTCCCCCAGGCGTTCTTCCCTACCCAGGGTTTGAACCCTCATCACTTGTGTCTCCTGGTATTGGCAAGTGGAATCTTTACCACAAGCAACACCTGGAAGCCCCTCAGAGACCCAGATACTAAAAATTAAAACCTGGGCACCAGCTGCATGTAAAAAAATCCTTTCAGAGACATTGGTGCTCTAGAGCATGATAGAATGAGAATGCAGACATAATACTCACCAGGATGGGGAAAAGGTAAAAAAAAAACGCTGCAGTTTAAATAAAAGGGGACCGGAATCCAGTGGTTGGCGCACAGCGGAGGAGGTGAAGGTGGTGCTGCGACCCCAACCCCAGCGGGCGCCCGGCCACCTCAAATACGAGTCAGACCACGCCTGCGGCTCAGGCTGAGGCTCCAAGATGAGCAAGTGAGTGCCTTCCACGGGTCGCCTGGGCGCTTCTCCCCCCAGCCTCTTCCATATTGGGCCCTGGGGCAGGTGAGTCCGAGCTGCCAGCTCTTTTCTCGGATCTCTAATATAGCCTGTGTATCTCATAGTTGCAAACTTCGGCTGTTGTCAAAACTAGTTATTTCCCAGGCTCAGCTCTCAGGCGCAGGTCCTAAAAGTTTGGGGGTACATGAGGTGGAGCTCTAACCCTTTGCTCCTTGGGGTGAGGCTCTGGGTTTGGGGTTCCTTCCTGACAGTCACAGAGCCGGGGTCGGTGTGTGTCGGGAGCTTGTGTTCCAGCTTCTTCTACCTGCTCTGATGGGAGCCTTCTTTCCTTCACCCAGGAGTTTCTGGAGCCAGCTCTTAGGGGTTTTTTATTATTTTTTCAGAGGACGTGTCTCACATGTAGCTATAGATTTGATGTGTCTGTGAGAGGTGAGTCGGGGGTCCCCGACCTTCAGTTGTCATCTTGGAAAGGACTGTGGCTCTCTGTGGGGAGTTGGGAGATGATATTCTAGGTCACCAGGAGATGGAGACTCCGCAAATGTGTTTTCTAGTGGGGATGCATTTGTTATATACTCCAAATGATCATAAACACTATTGAACTCAATTATCATTTGTTTTACGTCTTATTAGCGAGCAATTTTAAAGTATAGGCAGTTTTAGTCTCTCCACATTGTTTGGAAGGTTTCCAGGTGAGTAATTAAAAAGAACGTGGAGGAATTCTCACCTGTCTTAATATGTTCCCTGGGGCAGAAGGCTAGCTGAGGTGAAATCTTTAGTCATGATTGCATTATCTCATTTGAGGCAGGTGTGAATGGAGGACAATTTTTAGTAACAACCTTAAAACAGACCAATGGGATAGTTTTTAGATAGAAGGAGTTCTAATAGGAACTTTGGTGTACTATATATTAATATTTCTTACAGTCCTTGTTTTGCATCACAGATGCAATGGACATGAACTTGGGCAAACTTCGGGAGATGGTGAGGGACTGGGAGGCCGGGTGTGCTGCAGCCCATGGGGCTGTGAAGAGTCCAACGTGACCAGGCTACTTAACAACCACCAACAACTACAGTGTCTATTTACTTATGTTGTTTTGTAATGTCTTGGCAAATAGAAATTACTGTGACTAATGTAATAACCAAACTTTGATTTTCATCTTTATTTTTGAGTGAAGTGGAAGGTAAAGTCCTTTTTTCTTTGCCAATTTTGGCAGGCATTTTCTATCCCATAACGAGAAATCTGACCAAGGATTGCCCCTGCTTCACCACTCCCAGACTGTGATTTCCTGGCAGGAACTGTACGTGCACTTCTTTAGCCAAAATCATAGCATAGAGCTTAATGAGTTAAATGCCTAATAAATATTTCTTGAGTAAATGAGTGAATATATTTTCTCTGTGCCCCAGCTGGTGTAACTGGTAGATGCAAGAACAATCTTTCAGCTCTCTGACAGTTTTGGTCTTATGTATGCTAAAAGGATCTACTCATAGAATGGGTGATTGTATCTTTGGAAAACCGAAGAGTCTGTTCTTTGTCTTGAATTCTTAGTTTTAGCAACCTTGACAGGCTATTTTCTATAAAAGACAATAGCATACAGGTTCTTAAGGAATTGCATTCAGGTGGTACCTGCAACTCAGGTACAACTCCTAGTGCATAGTCTCTTCAGAGGATTTAAAAAGAAGGCCCTGTAATAAAAGAATGTGTAACATACGATTGAATAAGATGGTGAAGATGAAAAGGGCAAAGGTTTCAGCTGTTTGTGTTTTTAGCAACTTGCAAAACTTGCTGCTAATTAAACAAGCCCTATTTGTGTTTTCTAAAACAATCAAGTTGAAACTGAGTACTAGAAGCCAATGTGGAACTGGAAGTACCCAAGTATTTTCTATTTGGGGGCTGGTTTAGATCCTCTGAGTTCTGAACAATATCTGGGAGATGACCCAGAATTCTGAATTTTTTGCATAGTCATTAGTTTAAGAAATAAGCCAGCTATATATAATACTAGGAAGTCTTCTGGGTGCCAATAGTACTGAAAACACACAGAGTTAATATTCAGAGAATTGTAGGACTCAGATTTCCTCTTCAGTGCAACCAGATAATGAATTGATTGGAATATAAAACTAGTAATAGATTTCTTTGTCTGCTATGATTTTCTTGTCTTTGGAAAGTGCTTTAAATTGGGTAAAACTGCTTTTATTTGTAATACCTGCACACTTACTCTGCTTTGTCCCTCTGGTTGAAAAGTTAGCTCTGTTGCTATAGAATATATTGTCCCTGAAACATATCATGCATCTTTTTCCAGATAATGGCAGAAGTATAAATGGGCTAGGAGGCAACACAATATCAGAATGTGATCTGGCCAGACCTGGCCTGGGGTGCAATGACTCGTAATGTGCAGTGAGAGAGGCTGCATCAAATTCTGCTCCAGTGGCCATCTCTGTTCCACTCAGGGTATTCACCTCTGGCATTTATAGTGTGTATATGTGGCCTCTTGAGGATCAGCTATAGTTCACTTAAAATACTGTAAATAGGCAACTTGTTTTATTATTTTTGTTTTTGAAGAAGATTGTATTTTCTCTGGCTTACTCTCTTTTACTCAATTTGGGTCTACTTCTTCCTTGTTTATAATGTGCAAAGGGTAAAGTGTTGGGGATAACTATATTTTATGGGGAAGTCCTAAGGCAGTCCTAGACCTAGAGTTGGGGTCTTTGCATTTTTACCTCTAATATTTAATTTGGTGTTAAATGAATGGATAAAAGGAAAGTTGAAAAAAAAAATGTGTTCAGGTGAACCCTGGCTTTATTTTGGGTGGGGCTCCTTTGTGTTAGCAGAATTTGACAATGGTTGTTAAAGGTATCTGTCTTCCTATGAACACTCATTATCAATTCTTCATCATCATTGGTATCGCAATTAGGAAAAAAAAAACCCTCAGTAGATGTCTGCCAACCCAGGTTTCAAGTTCGTTTCTCCTTGTAGCAGTGAGCAGGCCTTCTCTTCCTGTCAATCACCTTTTGTAACCTGAAGAAAAGAGAAAGTTACTGACTGACACCAAGGAGAATTTCTTTACATTCCATTCTCAGTATCCAAGAGGCTCTGGGATTTGAGACTATCAAATTAGTGTCAATTTGAAACATTTCTGAAAGAAGGAGGAAAAAAATTGGAGATTACCTGAATTCATCTTCTATGTGGCCCATTGCTAACATCCAATCATAGCGGCTGTCAGTCACAGAGAAGGGCATTATATTTCAATGACTGGGTATCTCTTTAATTATAGAAATGAATAATCCAGCTCTCTTCNCAAACTTTGATTTTCATCTTTATTTTTGAGTGAAGTGGAAGGTAAAGTCCTTTTTTCTTTGCCAATTTTGGCAGGCATTTTCTATCCCATAACGAGAAATCTGACCAAGGATTGCCCCTGCTTCACCACTCCCAGACTGTGATTTCCTGGCAGGAACTGTACGTGCACTTCTTTAGCCAAAATCATAGCATAGAGCTTAATGAGTTAAATGCCTAATAAATATTTCTTGAGTAAATGAGTGAATATATTTTCTCTGTGCCCCAGCTGGTGTAACTGGTAGATGCAAGAACAATCTTTCAGCTCTCTGACAGTTTTGGTCTTATGTATGCTAAAAGGATCTACTCATAGAATGGGTGATTGTATCTTTGGAAAACCGAAGAGTCTGTTCTTTGTCTTGAATTCTTAGTTTTAGCAACCTTGACAGGCTATTTTCTATAAAAGACAATAGCATACAGGTTCTTAAGGAATTGCATTCAGGTGGTACCTGCAACTCAGGTACAACTCCTAGTGCATAGTCTCTTCAGAAGATTTAAAAAGAAGGCCCTGTAATAAAAGAATGTGTAACATACGATTGAATAAGATGGTGAAGATGAAAAGGGCAAAGGTTTCAGCTGTTTGTGTTTTTAGCAACTTGCAAAACTTGCTGCTAATTAAACAAGCCCTATTTGTGTTTTCTAAAACAATCAAGTTGAAACTGAGTACTAGAAGCCAATGTGGAACTGGAAGTACCCAAGTATTTTCTATTTTGGGGCTGGTTTAGATCCTCTGAGTTCTGAACAATATCTGGGAGATGACCCAGAATTCTGAATTTTTTGCATAGTCATTAGTTTAAGAAATAAGCCAGCTATATATAATACTAGGAAGTCTTCTGGGTGCCAATAGTACTGAAAACACACAGAGTTAATATTCAGAGAATTGTAGGACTCAGATTTCCTCTTCAGTGCATACCAGATAATGAATTGATTGGAATATAAAACTAGTAATAGATTTCTTTGTCTGCTATGATTTTCTTGTCTTTGGAAAGTGCTTTAAATTGGGTAAAACTGCTTTTATTTGTAATACCTGCACACTTACTCTGCTTTGTCCCTCTGGTTGAAAAGTTAGCTCTGTTGCTATAGAATATATTGTCCCTGAAACATATCATGCATCTTTTTCCAGATAATGGCAGAAGTATAAATGGGCTAGGAGGCAATACAATATCAGAATGTGATCTGGCCAGACCTGGCCTGGGGTGCAATGACTCGTAATGTGCAGTGAGAGAGGCTGCATCAAATTCTGCTCCAGTGGCCATCTCTGTTCCACTCAGGGTATTCACCTCTGGCATTTATAGTGTGTATATGTGGCCTCTTGAGGATCAGCTATAGTTCACTTAAAATACTGTAAATAGGCAACTTGTTTTATTATTTTTGTTTTTGAAGAAGATTGTATTTTCTCTGGCTTACTCTCTTTTACTCAATTTGGGTCTACTTCTTCCTTGTTTATAATGTGCAAAGGGTAAAGTGTTGGGGATAACTATATTTTATGGGGAAGTCCTAAGGCAGTCCTAGACCTAGAGTTGGGGTCTTTGCATTTTTACCTCTAATATTTAATTTGGTGTTAAATGAATGGATAAAAGGAAAGTTGAAAAAAAAAATGTGTTCAGGTGAACCCTGGCTTTATTTTGGGTGGGGCTCCTTTGTGTTAGCAGAATTTGACAATGGTTGTTAAAGGTATCTGTCTTCCTATGAACACTCATTATCAATTCTTCATCATCATTGGTATCGCAATTAGGAAAAAAAAAACCCTCAGTAGATGTCTGCCAACCCAGGTTTCAAGTTCGTTTCTCCTTGTAGCAGTGAGCAGGCCTTCTCTTCCTGTCAATCACCTTTTGTAACCTGAAGAAAAGAGAAAGTTACTGACTGACACCAAGGAGAATTTCTTTACATTCCATTCTCAGTATCCAAGAGGCTCTGGGATTTGAGACTATCAAATTAGTGTCAATTTGAAACATTTCTGAAAGAAGGAGGAAAAAAATTGGAGATTACCTGAATTCATCTTCTATGTGGCCCATTGCTAACATCCAATCATAGCGGCTGTCAGTCACAGAGAAGGGCATTATATTTCAATGACTGGGTATCTCTTTAATTATAGAAATGAATAATCCAGCTCTCTTCTTAACAGCTGCAGCCCATGAAATGAAAGGTTTGAACCTGAAGGATCAACACAAACAGAAAATGCAGCAATTTCTATCCCTAGTTTCTTTCCTATTGTCTGAACACAATATTTCCTTACTGACAGAGGAAATGAATGAGGTCTGAAAACACTTTTCTAGGCTTCAGTGGCATTTAATGGCATTCCCTTCACCTTTTCAGGCTTTGTGGTTGTGACCAGCATCAGAAATTGATGATTATTTCTTTAAAGATGTATATCGTTTTTGAAAAAATCTTACCAAAATGTAAAAAAAGGGAATAACTTTTTAGGGTTTTGAGCTTTCACAGAAGTGGCACACATTGTCATAATATTATTCACTTTGAATTTAAAATTTTATTTTTATCTCTTTATTGATCATTTAAAAATTATTTTGGGATAATTTTGGATAGACATATACTCAGAATATTAAGAGTCAAATAAATTGATTTTTATACTTTGTAAACTTTAGATTCTCTCATGGTATAAACTACTCAGTTAACTCAGTGCTTGGCACTTACAAATTTACTGAATTAATGAGAGCAATCATTACTGTTACTGTCATGGTGACTTTTCCACTATTATAGCATTTGTTCAGTCAGTAATATATTGAGCACTTACTGTGCAACACAATGAAAAATACAAAGGTCAGTTATGCTCAGATACTGACTGTGCTTGAAGAAAGTAATGCTAATAATGGAAATAAATACAAAAAAAAAGTAATGACTGTAGTGAGAGAGGCATAAATAAAGTGCTTTGGCAGTTCAGAAGCATGAGACATAAATGCCTGCAGACAAAATCAGGTCAGGCTTCTGTTCAAAGTGGCGTTTATGCTTGCTGCTGGGAATAGGTACAACTCAGTTCAGTTCAGTCGCTCAGTCTGAAGAAGGACTTCATAGGGCCTGGACTCCATCATAGGCCTGTTCATGCTGATCATGCTCAGCCACCTTTCTAATGGACTCTGAACTCTGTGTTTAGTGCCTATGAAAACAACAGAAGGAAAAGACCCCCTCCAGACAGGGGAACCTTGAAGATCGTATCTAGGTTACGCATCACCTAAGAGAAAACATACACTAATCACCCCTTCCTCTAGACAGGCCATAAATGTGTCTGTATCTATCAGAGTGTAACATTGGCTTTATTGATTATTGGCTAATTGTTTGACTGTTTGAGCACATGGGCACATAGCACGTGAATGATGGGGTTATTGGCATTCCTTGGTTTATGTAAGTCTCAAGGAATTTGGAGTGGTGGGTTCAGACATGTACACATGGGGTATAAAAGATTTTCACAAATGCTGGTCGGAGTCCTCGGCTAAGAGGAGACTCCGCCTTCAGCCCGTGAGTGTAATAAACCGCACTCCACTATTTGCATTGTCCTTCTGAGTGAGTTTGTTTCCCAGAATGCGTGACTACAACAAGTCATGTCTGACTCTTTGCAACCCTGTGGAATGCAGCATGCCAGGCCTCCCTGTCCATCACCAACTTCCAGAGCTCACTCAGACTCATGTCCATTGAATCAGTGATGCTATCCAACCATCTCATCCTCTGTCATCCCTTTTTCCTCCCACCTTCAACCTTTCCCAGCATCAGGGTCTTTTCCAATGAGTCAACTTTTTGCGTAAGGTTGCCAAAAGTGTTGGCGTTGCAGCCTCAACAGTCTTTTCAATGAATATTTGGTACTGATTTCCTTTAGGATGAACTGGTTGAATCTCCTTGCAGTACAAGGGACTCTCAAGAGTCTTCTCTGACACCACAGTTGAAAAGATTCAATTCTTCAAAAGTCAGCTTTGTTTATAGTCCAACTCTCACATACATACATGACTACTGGAAAAACCATAGCTTTGACTAAACAAGTTTGTTGGCAAAGTAATGTCTCTGATTTTAATAAGCTGTCTAGGTTGATCAAAAGTTTTCTTCCAAGGAGCAAGCATCTTTTAATTTCATGGCTGCAGTCACCATCTTCACTGATTTTGGAACCTAAAAAAATAAAGCCTCTCACGGTTTCCACTGTTTCCACAACTATTTGCCATGAAGTGATGGGACCGGATGCTGTGATCTTAATTTTCTGAATGTTGATTTTCAAGCCAACCTTTTTACTCTCCTCTTTTACTTTCACCAAGAGGCGGTTTAGTTCCTCTTCACTTTCTGCCATAAGGGTGGTGTCATCTGCATATCTGAGGTTGTTGATATTTCTCCTGGCAATCTTGATTTCAGCTTGTGCTTCATCCAGCCCAGCATTTCACGTAATGTACTCTGCATTAAAGTTAAGCAGGATGACAATATACAGCCTTGACATACTCCTTTTCTGATTTGGAACCAGTCTGTTGTTCCATGTCCAGTTCTAACTGTTGCTTCTTGACCTGCATACAGATTTCTCAGGAGGGAGGTCACATGGTCTGGTATTCCCATCTCTTTAAAAATTTTCCAGTCTGCTGTGATCCACACAGTCAAAGGCTTTGGCATAGTCAATAAAGCATGAGTAGATGTTTTTCTGGAACTCTCCTGCTTTTTCAATGATCCAGCAGATGTTGGGAATTTGATCTCTAGTTCCTCTGCCTTTTCTAAATCCAGACTGGACATCTGGAATTTCACAGTTCATGTACTGTTGAAGCCTGGCTTGGAGAATTTTGAGCATTACTTTGCTACCATGTGAGATGAGTGCAGTTGTGCAGTAGTTTTGAGCATTCTTTGGCATTGCCTTTCTTTGGAACTGGAATGAAAACTGACCTTTTCCAGTCCTGTGGCCACTGCTGAGTTTTCTAGATTTGCTAGCACATTGAGTGCAGCACTTTCACAGCATCATCTTTTAGGATTTGAAATAGCTCAACTTGAATTCAGTCACCTCCACTAGCTTTGTTTGTAGTGACACTTCCTAAGGCTCACTTGACTTTGCATTCTAGGATATCTGGCTCTAGGTGAGTGATCACACCACTGTGGTTATCTGGGTAATAAGATCTATCTTTTATAGTTCTTCTTTGTATTCTTGCCACTCTTTCTTAATATCTTCTGTGTCTGTTAGGTCCATACCATTTCTGTCCTTTATCGAGCCCATCTTTGCATGAAATGTTCCCTTGGTATCTCTAATTTTCTTGAAGAGATCTCTAGTCTTTCCCATTCTGTTGTTTTCTTCTATTTCTTTGCATTTATCACTGAGGAAGGCTTTCTTATCTCTCCTTGCTATTCTTTGGAACTCTGCATTCAGATGCTTATATCTTTCCTTTTCTCCTTTGCCTTCACCTCCTCAGGCAACCATTTTGCCTTTTTGCATTTCTTTTTCTTGGGAACTTTCTTGATCACTGCCTCCTGTACAATGTCACAAACCTCCATCCATAGTTCTTCAGGGACTCTATCTATCAGATCTAATTCCTTGAATCTATTTGTTACCTCCATTGTATAATCATAGGGGATTTGATTTAGGTCATACCTGAACAGTCTAGTGGTTCTCCCTACTTTCTTCAATTTAAGTCTGAATTTGGCAATAAGGAGTTCATGATCTGAGCCAAAGACAGTTCCCAGTCTTGATTTTTGTTGACCATTTAGAGCTTCTCCATCTTTGGCTACAAAGAATACAATCAATCTGATTTCGGTGATGTCCATGTGGAAAGTCTTCTCTTGTGTCGTTGGAAGAGGGTGTTTGCTATGACCAGTGTGGTGTCTTGGCAAAACTCTCTTAGCTTTTGCCCTGCTTCATTCTGTATTCCAAGGCCAAATTTGCTTGTTACTCCAGATATTTCTTGACTTCCTACTTTTGCCTTCCTGTCCTATATAATGAAATGGATATCTTTGTTGAGTGTTAGTTCTAGAACGTCTTGTAAGTCTTCATAGAACCATTCAACTTCAGCTTCTTCAGCATTACTGGTTGGGTCATAGACTTGGGTTACTGTGATAATGAATGATTTGCCTTGGAAATGAACAGAGGTCATGCTGTCATTTTTGAGATTGCACCCAAAACATGCATTTTGGACTATCTTGTTGACTATCATGGCTACTCCATTTCTTCCAAGGGATTCTTGCCCACGGTAGTAGATATAATGGTCATCTGAGTTAAATTCACCCATTCCAGTCCATTTATATCACTGATTCCTAAAATTGTTGATGTTCACTCTTGCCATCTCCTGTTTGATTTGCCTTGATTCATGGACCTAACATTCCAGGTTCCTATGCAATATTGTTCTTTATAGCTTCGAACTTTACTTCCATTACCAGTCACATCCACAACTAGGTGTGTGTTTTTTTGCACTTTGGCTCCATCCCTTCATTCTTTGTGGAGTTATTTCTCCACTGATCTCCAGTAGCATATTGGGCACCTACCAACCTGGGGAGTTCATCTTTCAGTGTCCTATCTTTTTGCCTTTTCATAAAGTTCATGGAGTTCTCAAGGCAAGAATACTAAAGAGGTTTGCTAGTCCCTTCTCCAGTGGACCACGTTTTGTCAGA
>SJYW01005728.1:664959-699376 GCA_006410735.1 Raphicerus campestris
TTCTGTGTATTCTTGCCACCTCTTCTTAATATCTTCTGCTTCTGTTAGGTCCATACCATTTCTGTCCTTTATCGAGCCCATCTTTGCATGAAATGTTCCCTTGGTATCTCTAATTTTCTTGAAGAGATCTCTAGTTTTTCCCATTCTGTTGTTTTCTTCTATTTCTTTGCATTTATCACTGAGGAAGGCTTTCTTATCTCTCCTTGCTATTCTTTGGAACTCTGCATTCAGATGCTTATATCTTTCCTTTTCTCCTTTGCCTTCACCTCCTCAGGCAACCATTTTGCCTTTTTGCATTTCTTTTTCTTGGGAACTTTTTTGATCACTGCCTCCTGTACAATGTCACAAACCTCCATCCATAGTTCTTCAGGAACTCTGTCTATCAGATCTAATTCCTTGAATCTATTTGTTACCTCCATTGTATAATCATAGGGGATTTGATTTAGGTCATACCTGAACAGTCTAGTGGTTCTCCCTACTTTCTTCAATTTAAGTCTGAATTTGGCAATAAGGAGTTCATGATCTGAGCCAAAGACAGTTCCCAGTCTTGATTTTTGTTGACCATTTAGAGCTTCTCCATCTTTGGCTACAAAGAATACAATCAATCTGATTTCGGTGATGTCCATGTGGAAAGTCTTCTCTTGTGTCGTTGGAAGAGGGTGTTTGCTATGACCAGTGTGGTGTCTTGGCAAAACTCTGTTAGCTTTTGCCCTGCTTCATTCTGTATTCCAAGGCCAAATTTGCTTGTTACTCCAGATATTTCTTGACTTCCTACTTTTGCCTTCCTGTCCTGTATAATGAAATGGATATCTTTGTTGAGTGTTAGTTCTAGAATGTCTTGTAAGTCTTCATAGAACCATTCAACTTCAGCTTCTTCAGCATTACTGGTTGGGTCATAGACTTGGGTTACTGTGATAATGAATGATTTGCCTTGGAAATAAACAGAGGTCATGCTGTCATTTTTGAGATTGCACCCAAAACATGCATTTTGGACTATCTTGTTGACTATCATGGCTACTCCATTTCTTCCAAGGGATTCTTGCCCACGGTAGTAGATATAATGGTCATCTGAGTTAAATTCACCCATTCCAGTCCATTTATATCACTGATTCCTAAAATTGTTGATGTTCACTCTTGCCATCTCCTGTTTGATTTGCCTTGATTCATGGACCTAACATTCCAGGTTCCTATGCAATATTGTTCTTTATAGCTTCGAACTTTACTTCCATTACCAGTCACATCCACAACTAGGTGTGTGTTTTTTTGCACTTTGGCTCCATCCCTTCATTCTTTGTGGAGTTATTTCTCCACTGATCTCCAGTAGCATATTGGGCACCTACCAACCTGGGGAGTTCATCTTTCAGTGTCCTATCTTTTTGCCTTTTCATAAAGTTCATGGAGTTCTCAAGGCAAGAATACTAAAGAGGTTTGCTATTCCCTTCTCCAGTGGACCACGTTTTGTCAGAGATTAACTATGAGGTACAATTCAGTCATGTGTAAAACAAAACAAAACAGGGCTGACCGTTTTGAGAAGGGAGAATACAAAGGAAAAATTGGTATGATGAAACAGGACCTGTATATTGTAAAAGAAGCCCAGAATGAGGGGTGTTTGCCAGCAGAGTTTGAGCATACACCACATGAAAAGCTTTGAATATCTGGGTGGGACTTTTGTTTCCTTAAGCAAATGAAATTCATGAATAAGGTTTGGGGACAGGGAAAGATTGTGATCGGAAATATTTTAAGATTAATTTAATTGTTGTTCTTATGCTTTTACAGGATTGCAATTTGCTGTCAGCTTTCAGGAATGAAAGTGAAAGTTGCTCAGTCATATCTGACTCTTTGCATCCCCATGGACTATACAGTCCAGGGAATTCTCTTGGCCAGAATACTGGAATGGGTTTAGTAAATAATAAATATTTAATATTCATAAGTTATTTGTATGATAAACTATATGTAATTGTGTACTAGTTTATATAATTAGTGTCTGTACATATATATTCTGCAAGGAAGGAGGTTAAATATTCAAACACCTTCAAATAAATATAAAAATGGTTTCTTATAAAGCTCAAATTGATATATATGTACACATAGAGAATATATGTTTTCTCACTTTTTCACTTCGAATATTCACAGCACTTTGTCTTGAGGGATCAGGAATCATTTAAATAGTATACCTAAAGAATAAACATCATCAGGATATATACCAATAAAAACATGTCTATTTAAAATACCTTAATCAAAGAATCTCATGAACTTTTCTCTAAGCTTTTGAAAAATCTTAACAAGTTTAGAAAGAGCATTGTGAGGATTTGTAGTTTGTACTGAATCACAAAGAAAGCAAATCAAGTGTTAATACTAGTCTGAAGGAAATTCTTATTTTCACTGAAATCTCATTCACACCTCATTAAATTATTTAAATCATACCTCTAATGATGAGCAGCTTCATTTTGAATGTAGGCAGATGCAACTGAGAAATGGAAAGGATACTGACTTCACATCCTTTCCTACCATTAAAATCCAGGGTATTCTAAGTCCAGTCAGTATTATTATTTCATAATAATGACAGACCTTTTTGGTTAGCAGTGCCTTTTCACATTAATAAACCTAATAAACCTATGTTTTCCTGATGAATCAAGCCTTTTTGTGTTAACAATCGGGAGATAATTTTAGGCTGGTTGACTGTTACTAATTGGGTCAGGTGAATTTTTAAAAATCATTTTTAATAGATTGACCAAGAAGGTGAGGAATATTATTTAGTGCCTATGTACTTTTTTTTATTATTGATAATCTTTTTCCTTAGTTAAATAAATGATTGCAAAGAAGGTAAATATTTCATATGTAAATACCTCTCAAACTGGGCACCCTAGGTGACTGAGAGAAACATGAAGAAATTACAAAAAGGTATTTTATTACATTTTAGGCAATTCCTTAACTAACTTGAGGGGAAGTCTTGGTTATGAATATTCATCCCTAAAAAGTCTATAAAGTTCCCAGAATCTGAAGGGATTAGGCAGGGACTGTCAGTTCAAGCAGAGAATTTGATCTAAATTCTAAAAGATTTAAAGTTGAAAACTGAAAAGCTAATGTTTGCATTATGATACAATTATGTGCTAACATGGAAGATGAATCATTTAACAGATTATAAAAAATTCCCCCAAATTCCATTAAGTTAGTTAGAACTAAATAGTTCTGTGACCACTTACTTTATACAAAACAAAAAGAAATCAAAGGAAAGCATGTAATGATAAACATGTTCTACATTTTTTCTGGCAATATTTTATAGAATTTACTTATAAGATAAAACTTTTCAAAAAAATTTTAGAACTCTATCAAATTTAAATATATAAAAATAGGTTATAACATAACTAACTGTAAGGAGATCCAACCAGTCCATTCTGAAGGAGATCAACCCTGGGATTTCTTTGGAAGGAATGATGCTAAAGCTGAAACTCCAGTCGTTTGGCCACCTCATGAGAAGAGTTGACTCATTGGAAAAGACTCTGATGCTGGGAGGGATTGGGGGCAGGAGGAGAAGGGGATGACCGAGGATGAGATGGCTGGATGGCATCATGGACTCGATGGACGTGAGTCTGAGTGAACTCTGGGAGTTGGTGATGGACAGGGAGGCCTGGCATGCTCCAATTCATGGGGTCACAAAGAGTCGGACACGACTGAGTGACTGAACTGAANGACCGAGGATGAGATGGCTGGATGGCATCATGGACTCGATGGACGTGAGTCTGAGTGAACTCTGGGAGTTGGTGATGGACAGGGAGGCCTGGCATGCTCCAATTCATGGGGTCACAAAGAGTCGGACACGACTGAGTGACTGAACTGAACTACCTGCTTATTTAAATACATTTTGTTTTGCGAACTGGTTAAAATTTTTGAAAGAGGGAAAATAAAGCATTAATTCCTCCCTTGAATAGAAAAGTCATTCAGTACAATTTGTTTACAATTTAGATGATGAAAAGAATGTCAGTAATTCAATAACAGGAATTTTAACAGACCATGATCAGCAGTGGGACTGTATGCATTTCTAGGCTCAATTTAATGCAGAAATGGTTACCCACAAGTTAGAATTTGAGTTGCTCACTAAAAGATCCTCATATCCCCCCAAAATAATTCATATTAACCTGACAGTCTGAAATTCCATTCTGTGAGATTGTCTTTCTCTGCCTCAATTCTCTTAACACTTTTTCTCTATTAAAATGACAATATAACCTACAAAGAGTCATAGTAAATGAATTNTCAATTTTATGCAGAAATGGTTACCCACAAGTTAGAATTTGAGTTGCTCACTAAAAGATCCTCATATCCCCCCAAAATAATTCATACTAACCTGACAGTCTGAAATTCCATTCTGTGAGATTGACTTTCTCTGCCTCAATTCTCTTAACACTTTTTCTCTATTAAAATGACAATATAACCTACAAAGAGTCATAGTAAATGAATTTGTGTTAAATTGAGTAAAGTCGCTCAGTCATGTCTGACTCTTTGTGACCCCGTGTACTGTAGCTCACCAGGCTCCTCCATCCATGGGATTCTCCAGGCAAGAACACTGGAGTGGGTTGCCATTTCCTTCTCAAGGAGATCTTTGCAACCCAGGGATCGAACCCAGGTCTCCAGCATTGCAGGCAGATGCTTTAACCTCTGAGCCACTGGTGAAGCCCTTTTATGTGTTAAGACCATATAATAGACTTTGAGGTAAATGGAATTTTCTTTTTTTAATATAAAAAATGGAATGATTATGGGCCCTATCAATAAAATCTGGACTATGTCAGACAAGACTTAAGTTGATGCTTACTCCTTGGAAGTAAAGTTATAAACATAACCAACCTAGATAGCATATTGAAAAGCAGAGACATTACTTTACCAACAAAGGTCTATCTAGTCAAGGCTATGGTTTTTCCAATGGTCATGTATGGATGCGAGAATTGGACTGTGAAGATAGCTGAGCGCTGAAGAATGTAAGAGGAACCAAGGAGACCTAGTGGGCCAAAATGATGTTGATTGCACAGGAGATAAAATAAACATCTTTGGAAGCTATTAAAATAATAATGTGTGGCTTACTGGATGTATGACAATAAGGGGTGGCTGTGTGGGAGATCAGCATGATTGCCTTCCCAGCCTCAAAGCACTGAAAATCTTTTTCTTAAACACTGTGCTAATCAAATACTATAGGTCAAGGACAGATTGGTTAGGAAAGCTAAGAGTCCTCCATAATATCTGTAAACTTAATACTTTGAGATAACAGAGATTTAAATGATGTGGAAATTAAAAATCGTTCTTCAATTTTGAGATATTATCCAAGCCATCTGGAAATATCAGGGGAACTGGCAGAATAGTCTAGTATTAAAGGTTTCCAGCACCATTTGACCTTACACAATTTATTTATACTCTCTGAGCCTTCCTCTCTCCATCTGGAAGGTGAGGATTGAAACAGTACCCAAACAGGCATTTATTGAGATAAGATACACAGAGCCTGGTACAGAACTCAAATTGTTAACTACTGACTGCTAATTTATTGTTCTTGAAAACAAATGAATGTGAATATACAAATGAATTGTGCTAATTCAGAGAAATCAGAACTTGACACAGACTTTGAAAAACTCATTTCATGCTAAAAATTAAGCACTGTTAAATCATCTAATCTACAGTGAAATTCAATAGGATGACAGTACATGGCAGATCATTTTTACCTCTGCCCTGAAACATAGCCACAGTGAGTTAGGGCCATAGACTAATGGGTCCTTGAGTAGAGTTCTTGATTCTCAAAGTCTTATTCCCCGCAGGCTACTAGCAAGTTAGGTGAGCTTGCCTGACATTTGTTTCATCTATGTTTCCTTTAAACAAGAGGAAAGTTCTATTTGGTTTTAAAGATTGAAACCCAGTAGAATATATGGCATGCATGAGAAGTACAGTTTTAATGAATCAATAATTTTGTGTGTGTTTTATGTGTTTAATAATGGATTTCTTTATTTATTGCCATACACCTCTAATCACTGCAATCCAGTGATGTAAACAAAAATAATTCCTTCAATTCTGGCCTATTTTCCCAGTGATAAATCTCCTAGACAAATCTCCTTTCATTTTTATTTATACTGTAATTGGTTTTACAATCTTCTACAAAGCTTAGGGTTCACAGAATCAGTCTTCCTTTGAGCTACCATTGTGATGTGGAGTGAGATACATAGGCCTCAGAGGAAATCATGTCTTAGGAGGGTGGAGAGAACATATACAGCTTTAATTTTAACTTTTATTCAGATAGAAATATGTGTCATATTAGAATTTGCCTTGGGTTCAATTTGGGTCATCTTGTTTTTAGATAAAATAGAGCACCCTTTTGAAAGAGGACCCTAATGGGGCAAATTTATTCACATAATTGAATCTTCAGAAACTAGATACAATTAATCTCCCTACCTCCCTCACTCATTCCCTCCCTCACTCATTCCCTCCCTCACTCATTCAGTTAATATTTATATAACTACACTATGCTGGATATAATAACTAGGAATACATAAAGAAAATATAGCTTCTATCCTCATGGAGTTCAGTCAATTGAGGATGACAAAAGTCTACAATTGCAATTGTTTGGTACATTCTCTGAGAAACGTGCTAAAAAAATTAAAATTAAAATTTATCATTAAATTGATGCCTAGACTGAATGTTAAAGGAGTGTAGTGTGAAGGTGGAATTTTAGTAATATAGGGCTGTTTTCAGGCAAATGGAAGGATTGTACTTCTGTGCCAACTATGAACTTTGGCACAGGAACGATAAACTTGAGTTGATCAATGTAGTATAAGTGGGGTTGATATATGTGTATCCCTTCTAGGCAGTGTGCTTAAGAACCACTGAGAGACTGCAGTGAATAGTGCCACACTGGCTGACTAAGCTGGACATGTACCTTATTTTGTGTTAAGCTACAATGATTGATGGAAACACTGTGGAGTGGAGATGAGAGGTGAGATATTAGTATCAGGCAGAGGTTAAGAGATGTCGGAAGGAACTAACTCGGTAGTAATGGAGAATGTGTCAGTGAGTGGCAGAAGATGCTAGAGGGGTAGGTGAGACAAGATCTTAAAGGACCTTGTATGTCTTGCTAAGGAGTCTTGGAATTTTAAGTTTGGGAGTGGCATAATCTGTTTTGTATTTTAGCATAGTGATCCTGGCATCTGATCAGGAGGTGAATTGAAAGGACAGGCTGTGAGTCAAGACTGCTGCCACAACCCAGGTAAAAATGATCTCCTGAACTAAGGTAGCCATGAGAACAATAAATAAGAAGGAAGCAAATAAACTTTGTAATTGAGTGTATGCAAGGAAAGTGTAGGAAATGAAGTTACCTAGAAACACTTTCAGGCTTCTAAATTACGTGGTTGGGAAAAAGGCAATGCTATTTTACAGATGTTGTGAATAGTCAGGGGGAATCATTTCCCAGAGCAAAGTTTAAACATGTACATGGCTAGTCATCTAATAAGACTGAGCATCCGGGATGGATAAGCAGGATGGATGAACAGATCTGCAGCACAGAGTCAGGGCTGAGATAAATATTTGGGAATCTACACATTGAAAGTGAACTTGGAGTGATGAACAAAGATGAAATCCCCTAGCAAGGAGAAGAAAACTGGTTCAAGGGTAAAAACCTGAGATAATTCATTATCATCTTTAGGGTCAAAAACTCCCCAAAAAACCAAAGTTAAATATAACAATTGATTAACACATCCACTTCTGATTTTCCTTAGCAAAACAAACCCTTTATTGAAACCTCAATAAAATAATAAAATTCCAGCTTTGAAGTCAGGAGAATGAAATACAATAGAAAATAGAAATATAAGAAAGAAATTCTAGGCATTTTTTAGTTTACAGAATTATACTCTATTTTCTCTTATGACCTATTGAGTATATAAAATTTATTTTGAACCTTTGTTTTAGGCAGTGAATTATCTAATAGATTGAGATGAATAAAATAAACATGATTTCTGCCTCTATTAATATATATCTAGGTGTGTACATGGTGGGGGAAGGTAGAAAAAAGATGATAAAGCCACAGTGATCATGCAAATAGAATATTACAGCTGTGAAATTCTAGGGAAGGTTACCTTAAGGAGAGTTAGAACTTTTATCTGTCATTGAGGTGGGCTCTCTGCTCTCTTCCCAACTGGGCCCTTTTTCCCTTAGAAGCAGCTTGGAACAGGGAGAGCTATCCTTAAGTTACCTATTGTACTACTTGGGATGTTTCCATTCCACATTTACTCACACATGTTAGGAAGAAGAGCTTTTCTCATTTGCATGTTCATTATGCCTTCTAATCATAACAATGGGTTGAAAAATGCACAAAGTGTATGTATAACATTTATTATCAATACTAGCCAAGTCACTAAAAGAAATAATTTTTTTGTGAGATCTATTTTTTCCTCAAATGCTTCTTGTTATTTTATTCACTACTACTCAAGTTCTTTTCTTTACTTTATTTGGGAGTTACAATTCCCTCCCAAACTCTTGCCCCAAATCTTTCTCCAATTAAAACTAACTGAGGTGACCTTAATTGGTAATTATGGGTTTCACTGCACGGGTAATATTATTAAGGTGGGGCTCCCATTGCCAAAAGTAACATGTGCATAGTTAAGCTTTTACTTAAATTGTCACTCTTCAATAAAATTTTTCACTGTCGTCTTGGTGCTCCACATTCCTGGATATTAAAGAACACAAAATATTCTATCCATATTGTATGTTCCAATAGAATATACAATTTCCCCCTTCTCTCTACATTGTCTATGTTTTTAAATGATCTTATTCATTTTAATGTTGTCTTGTGTAACTCATTTATTTATGTAACATAAAATTTAACATTTTATGTAACTCATATCTTCACTACAACTTTGAGGCCTTCTACTATTCCAATTACAAGATTTGCTCTATTCCAGACTGACCATGCAACAGTTATCACTGAATTTGGGGTTACAGATATTGCTAATAAACACAAGTAACTTCTTTCTATTTTTAAATCAAGTTACTCTGTATAGATTATTTCTTTAGAGGAGATTGTTTTTAATTGTGGTGGACATATTTTGGTTTTATGGGTTCATCGTCACTAATTTGGATCTCAGCACAGATTTTAGTGGAGAGGATTACCTTCTATCCCTCTGCATTGTGTTAAGGGGATTGTTCCTCCAGTTCAGTTGCTCAGTCATGTCCGACTCTTTGAGACCCCATGAACTGCTGCACGCCAGGCCTCCCTGTCCATCACCAACTCCCGGAGTTCACTCAGACTCACGTCCATCGAGTCGGTGATGCCATCCAGCCATCTCATCCTCTGTTGTCTCCTTCTCCTCCTGCCCCCAATCCCTCCCAGCATCAGAGTCTTTTCCAATGAGTCAACTCTTCGCATGAGGTGGCCAAAGGACTGGAGTTTTAGCTTTAGCATCATTCCTTCCAAAGAACACCCAGGACTGATCTCCTTTAGAATGGACTGGTTAGATCTCCTTGCAGTCCAAGAGACTCTCAACAGTCTTCTCCAACACCACAGTTCAAAAGCATCAATTCTTCAGCACTCGGCTTTCTTCACAGTCCAATTCTCACATCCATACATGACCACTAGAAGAACCATAGCCTTGACTAGACAGACCTTTGTTGGTAAAGTAATGTCTCTGCTTTTGAATATACTATCTAGGTTGGTCATAACTTCCCTGCACCTTAGGGTAATATTATAGTGAAGTGCCTTCCTTATGGCAGAAACCAACATAATTATAAAGCAATTATCCTCCAATTAAAAATAAGTTAATTAAAAAGAAATGCCTTCCTAATGTACCTAAAGTTAGTTGAAATACCTTCTGCCAGGGGCTAATGCCAGTTGAAAAAGAATATGTCCCACTCATACCCTGCAATTACATTTTTTTAAATTACAGTTTTATTGATACAGTACTCACTTAACATAAAATATACCTTTAAGTGTACAATTTAGAGGTTTCGGCATATTCACATAACTTTGCATCCATCAGCATTGACTAATTTTAGAACATTTTCATCCCTCCTAAATGAAATCCTCAAACCACCCCTTAGCAGTTCATTCTCATTCCTTTCTCCCCACCGACCTCTGATAGCTACTAATCTATTTTCTACCTCTATATATTTGCCTAGTATGAGCGTTTCCTACTATATATGGTCTTTGGTGCTCCTTTCACCTAGCATGTTTTCAAGATTCATGTATGCTATAACATACCATTACTTTATACTGTTCTACTGGTGAACGGTGTTCCATTGTATGGATGTACCACGTTTGTGCATCCACTCATCAGTTGATGGACATTTGGGTTACTTCTACATATTGAATATTACAGATGATGCTGCTTTGAACATTTATAAGTCTTAGTGTGGACATAAATTTTTATTTTTCTTGGATATATACCTAAGAGTGGAATTGGTGGGCCATATGGCAACTCGAGTTTAACTCTTGGAGAAATTGGCAGAGTTTTCCAAAGTGGCTGTATCAATTGACATACCAGCCAGCAATAGATGGAGATTCCCATTTCTCTACAACTTTCTCAGTTCTATGTTTTTTAAAATTAATCAATTATCGATGAAATAATTTTATTATTGGAATATAATAGCTTTACAATGTGTGTTTCTGCTATACAATGAAGTGAATGAGCTATAATTTATGTATACATATATCCCCTCACTCATGAGCCTCTCTCTCATTCCACACCTCTAGGTTATCACAGAGCACCGAACTGAGCTTCTTATGCTATAACAACTTCTCACTAGCTATCGATTTTACACATCATGTTGTGTATAAGTCAGTGCTACTCTCCCAGTTCATCTCACTCTCTCCTCCTCCCTCCCCATGTCCACATGTTCATTCTGTATGTCTGTGTCTCTGTTTCTGCCCTGCAAATAGGTTCATCTGTACCATTTTTCTAGGTGTATGCAATGGAATATGACTCTTCCATAAAAAGGAACAAAACTAGGTAACTCGTAGAGACGTGGTGGGACCTAGAGTTTGTCATACAGAGTGAAGTAAGTAAAAAAACAAAACAAAACATATATTAACAAACATATATATGGAATCTAGGAAAATGCTATACTTTTGAGAATAGCAGTCCTAGTGGGTGTGAAGTGGCATCTTCTCATGGTTTTGATTTGCATTTTCTTAATGACTAATGATGCTGAGCATCTTTTCATATTCTTATTTTCCCTTTGTGTATCTTTGGAGAAATGTTTATGAAAACCATTTGTCCAGTTTTTAGTTGGCTTTATGTATCTTTTAGTTGCTGAGCTGGGAGTATTTTTATGTACTCTGGACATGACTCCTTAACAGATACATGATTTTCTTCAATTTTCTGGGTTATCTTTTCAACTTGTTGCTGTTCTTTGAAATTAAAAAAACTTTTAATAAGGCCAATTTATTTGTTGTTTTTTTTTATTTTTGTGTGTCATATCTACGAATCCATTGCTTAACCTAAGATCACAGAGATTTATAGAAGTATTTTTCTCTTAAGAGTTCTATAATTTTTTTGCTTAAATTTAGGCCTTTGATACACTTTGAGATAATATATGTGTATGGTCTATGATGTTTCCAATTTTATACTTTGTATGCACATATTAAGTTGTCCAAACACTATTTTTTAAAAAAACAAAGGGAAAAAAAAAACCTGATTCTTTCCCCATTAATATTCTTCACATCACTGTCAAAAATCAATTGACTATAGATGGGAGGGTTTATTTCAAACACTTGAAACTATTTCATTGACCTGTGCTATGCTTAGTCACTCAGTCGTGTCTGACTGTTTTGACCCCATGGACTGTAGTCCCCAGGCTCCTCTGTCCATGGAGATTCTCCAGGCAAGAATACTGGAGTGGATTGCCATGCTCTCCTCCAGGGAATCTTCCCAACCCAGGGATCGAACCCAGGTCTCCTGTATTACAGGCAGATTCTTTACCACCTGAGCCCATGGAAGCCCAAGAATACTAGACTGAGTATCGTGTCCCATCTCCAGGGGATTTTCCTGACCCAGGAATCGAACCAGGGTGTCCCACACTGCAGGCAGATTCTTTACCAGCTGAGCTACCAGGGAAGCCCTCATTGACCTGAGTGTCTATACATATGCCAGTAATGCACTGTCTTGATTACTGTAGCTTTGTAGCCAATTTTGAAATTGGAATATGTGAATCATCCACTTTCTTATTTATCTGCAAGATTGTTTTGTCTATTTGAGCTCCCTTGCATTTTCATATAAGCTTTAGTATCAGCTAGACATTATCTGTTAAAAAAATGGCAGTAAATATTTTTAATCTGAAAGTCCATTTGGAGAGTATTGCCAGCTTAACAAAATTATACCTTTTGAGTCATAAGCATGGGATGTCTTTCAACGTACATAGGTCCTTGTTAAAATTTTTCATAATTTTTGTGGATTTTTAAGTATGCAAATATTTTACTTAAATTCCTAAATGATGCTATTGTAAATAACTTTTTAATTCATTTTTGGATAGTCAGTTGAAAGTAGGTAGAAGTACTATTGAGTTTTTTTCCCAGCAACTTTGCTGAACTTGTTTTTCATTTCCAATAGCAATTTAATGGGTTCCTTAGGATTTTCTATAAACAAAATCATGTCATCTGCATAGAATTTTACTTCTTCCTTTCTGATCCTTATTTATCTTTCTTAGGCATCAGTGGTAGAATTTTCTGTACATTGTAGGAAAAGAGTGGTGAGAATATAAATTTTTCTCTTGTTCATGATCTTTGATGGAAAGCATTCAGCCTGCTACTGCTAAGTATAATGTTAACTGTATTTTGGGGTTTTCTTTTTTTGTTTTTAGTATTATGGATGCCCTTTTTAAGGTT
This sequence comes from Raphicerus campestris, assembly GCA_006410735.1. NCBI lineage: Eukaryota > Metazoa > Chordata > Mammalia > Artiodactyla > Bovidae > Raphicerus > Raphicerus campestris. The sequence continues at coordinate 677,801 of SJYW01005728.1, forward strand.
CAAATTCCCCTCTGTCCTTCATAGGTTGAGAGTTTTTATCATAAAAGAAGGATCAATTTTCCCAATGCTTTTTCAGAATTTATTAGATTCTGTTGTTTATCTCTTTGGTATACCGTTAACATAGTGTATTACACTGATTAACTTTTCAGATGCTAAACCAACATTACACTCATGGGACATAGTCTAATTGATCAGAGTATATAACCATATTTGCTGAATTTGGTTTGCTGTTATTTTCTTGAGAACTTTGACATCCATGTTCAAAGGAGACGTTTCTGACTGATTCTGGTATTAGGTTACCATAGAATGAGTTGGAATTTTTTTCTAATTTTATAAAAGTTTTATGGAGGGTCGGTATTACTTCTTTTTTGTTTATTTGTTTGTTTTGGCTATGCCAGGCAGCTTGTGGGATCTTAGTTCCCTGACCAAGGATTGGACCCAGGCCTTTGGCAATGAGAGCGCTGGATCCTAACCATGGAACCACCAAGAAATTTCTTCATTCTTTAATTGCCCAGTAGAGTTCACTAGTAACCTATTTTGGCTTGAGATTTTCTTAAGTGTTTTGGTGATAAACTAAACTTTAAAAAATTAATTGGCCTGTTTATTCAGATCTTCAGTTAGTTCTTGAGTTATTTTCAGTATTTTGTGTCTTTCTCAGAAATTGTCCGTTTCTTGGAGGCTATCTAATTTTTGGAAAACACTTTCATAGTATTTTCTTACAATAAATATTACTAGCATTTATGTCATCGTTTAATCTCCAAGTTTAGTAATTCAGTTCTTTTATTTTTCCTGCTCAGTCAAGCTGAAAGATTTGAAAATTTATTAATCTGCTTAAAGAATGGTTTTGGTTTTGTTGATTTTCTGTCGTTATTCTATTCACTACTTCGTTTGTTTCTTCCCTAACTTTATTATTTCCTTCCACTTTTTTTGGGTTTAGTTTGTTCCTATTTTTCTAAGATTGTGTTAAAATTTGATATCTTTCTTTTATTTATATATACATAGACTTGCATAACTACAAATTTTCCTCTAGGAGTAGCTTTAGCTGAATGCCAGTACTTTGGTAAGTTGTGTTTTTTTCACTTATCAAAAGATATTTTCCAATGTGATTTCTTCTATCACCAATTAGCTATTAATACATAAGATTGTGTTGTCTAATTGGGGCATACTACTGAGTTTTCCTTCTGTTATTGACTTCTAATTTTATTCCATTGTGATTAGAAAACATATTTTATGATTAAATTTTTTACTTACTGTGGATTGTTTTATGGCCTAACATATAATGTTTTTTGGAGAATGTTTCATGTTCATTTGAGAAGAGTATGTAGTCTTCCATTGCTGGGTGGAGTGTCCTAGAGATTTCTATTAGGTCTAATTAATTCATCATGTGGTTCAAGTTCCTTATTCCTTCATTGGTCTTCTGCCTACTTGTTCTATCCATTTTTGAAAATAGGATTTTGAAGTATTCAAATATTATTTTTGAACCATACCTTTCTCCTCCTAATATTGTCTGATGTTGTTTAATTTAAGTCTCTCTTATTAATGGAAGATACACTTATAATTGTTGGTCTTCTTGGCATATAGGCTCTTAAAAATCATTATAAAATGTCGTTTGTCTCTAGGAGTAGTTTCCTTTAAATTCTGTTATGTCTAATATTAGTATAGCTACTCTAGTTCTCCTTTGGTTATTGTTGCATGGCATATATTTTTTCCATCTTTTACTCAACTTACTGAATACAAAATGTGTCACTTATGGGTTGCACTTAGTTGGAATATGGTTTTTTCTTTGTATACTTTTAAAATGTCTGCCTTTTGATTAGAATGTGTTATCCATTATGTTTAATAAAATTACTAATGGAAAATTTATTGCTGCCTTTTTATTGTTTTTTTAAAAGTTACTTTTTTTTTAGTGTCTGTCCTGAGAATGAAAGGTAACTATTAAAGGATTCTAGTTTGGATTAATACAAAGTAAATTATGCTGCTACTGCTGCTAAGTTGGTTCAGTCGAGTCCGACTCTGTGCAGCCCCATAGATGGCAGCCTACCAGGCTCCCTCGTCCCTGGGATTCTACAGGCAAGAACACTGGAGTGGGTTGCCATTTCCTTCTCCAATGCATGAAAGTGAAAAGTGAAAGTGAAGTTGCTCAGTCATGTCCGACTCTTAGTGACCCCATGGACTGCAGCCTACCAGGCTCCTCCATCCATGGAATTTTCCAGGCAAGAGTACTGGGTTGGGTTGCCATTGCCTTCTCAAGGATTCTAGTTTGAATTAATACAAAGTAAATTCTAATAGTATATAAAAACTTTGCTCCACATGGCTTCTGTTTCTTGGTGCTATAATTTTCATACAAAGTATGCCTTTGTGTAATATAATCTTATAAATATAATTTTAATACTATTACTCTATGCCCTGTGCCATTATATTTTAGATCAGATAGAAGTAAAAAAGAATTAATAACCCAAATACATTTATACTGTTCTTTATATTTACTTATGCAGTTACCTTTCCCAGATTCTTTATTTCACTGTGTGGATTCAAGTTACTATCTAGTGTCCTTTCATTTCAGAGCAAAGGTCTTCACTTTGTATCTTTTATGTGGTGCCTATTATAGTAATAAAATCTTTAAAAAAAAATTAGTCTCAGAAATTCTTAAATTTTCCTGCATTGTATAAACATAGTTTTACTTTATATAGAGCTCTTCATTGATTGTATTTTTCTTACAAAACTTTTTTTTTTTTAAGACGTTCTAGTATGCTCCTCCTTGGAGAAGGAAATGGCAATACTCAGCAGCAGCAGTATGCTCCTCCATTGCCTTCTGAGCTCTATGGTTTCTGATGAGAAATTAGCTGTTAATCTTACTGAGGATCCTTATGTGCTACATCACTTTTACCTTCTTTCAAAATCCTCTTTCTCTTTTTTTTTTTTCAAGTAGTTGATTTTGTTGCAGCCAGATGTAGATTTTTTTTTTTAGTTTATCTTATTTTGAGCTCCTGGTATGTATAGATTAGTAATTTATATCAAATTTGGGAAGTTTGGGACTATTATTTCTTCAAATAGGCTTCCTGCTCTTTGGTATGTTAGATGGTGTCACACAAGTCTTTGAAGCTCTACTAATTTTTCTTTATTCTTTTCTTTCTGTGCTTATTTGGTGATGTTACTTGACTTATTCATGTTTTCTAGTTTCTTCTGCTGATGCTAAAATCTTCTTTTAAGTCTTTCTAGTGAATTTTTCATTTTCAGTGCTTTAATTTTAGAATGTCCATTAAAAATAATTTATTTCATAGTTTCCATTTGGTAAAATATTATCATTCTTAACTTTAGCTGTTTACATATGATTCTGTTAATTTGTTGAACATATTTATAATAGCGTATGTAGAGTTTTTTCCTCTGGTGTTCAAAATGTAGACTTCCTGAAGGACAGATTTTATTGACCTATTTTTGTTTTCTCTACATATGTGCCATACTTTCTTCATTGTTTATTTCTTAACTTTTTATTCGGAACTGGTCTTTTAAAGTAATATGGAAACTACTCTCTCCACTACATAACTCGCCAGCACTATGGCTTGTTGCTTTTTGTTGGTGTTACTGCTGGTTTATTTAGTGAGTTTCAGTAAGTAACTGTAAAGTCTGATTCTTGGTCATATGTGGCCATTAAGTTCTCTGATTAGGAAGCTCTATGGTTAGCTACTTATTAGACAAATTCATTTAGATCTCGAGTCAATATGCCTGTCACTCTTGGCCAATGAGCTCTGTGTGTGTGTGATCACGCATTCAGGGTGCCAGCAGTTCAAAATTATGCCTTACCTTTACTCTGTGCATGTGCAGAGCTCAAGGCCAACAAAAGCTAATATATTAGGATCGTAATTGGCCTTTCCTGGGCACATGCTCCACTGTGCACATGTGTGGAGCACATCCCCAGGAGATGTTAGAGATTTTCAAAGTCACTTATAGGCATCTCATTCCTCAGACTTCTCTTTGTTTGTTTGTTTTTGGTGGGGGGCAGTCTGTTTTGGCCAATTCTCTCTCTTTTTTTTTCTTTAAGACTATCTGTTCATTATAAATGGGTGTAAGTCAGGTATAGCCCATGGATGAGATATCTATACAAGCTATGGGAAGAAAGCAAGAATCTTCCATGCCTTTTCCAGGAACTCTGCTCTCTCCACATCTCCACGTGTTCCAACATGGACATCCTTTCAACCCAGTCTTTTGGGGTTTTGATGGAGCCTTCACTATAAAGATACCATTGATTAAAATCAATGGCCATTATCATGGGACCTCAACCACCAGCCCCTCTCCACTCTACAGAGTTTGGGAATTGGGGACTGGAACTTCCAACCTTCTAATCACCTTGTTGCTTCTCCTGGTGACAGCACACATTCTAGATGTTTTCCAAGGGTTATTTCATTAACATAACAAAAGATACCTTGAAGACCCTCCTCACTAAGAATGTCCATTAAAAATAATTTATTTCATATTTTCCATTTGGTAAAATATTATCATTCTTAACTTTAGCTGTGAAGACCAATTATATACATTTCTTTGTGGATGTGTGTGTGTATGGTTTTTTGTTGGTTTTTAATTTTTATTGGAGTACAGCTACTTTACAATGTGCTAGTTTTTACTATCCAGCAAAGCAGACCAGCTCTGTTGTTTAGTCGCTAAGTAGTATTGGCTCTTTCAACCTCATGGACTGCAGCATGCCAAGTTTCTCTGTTCTACACCATCTCCTGGAATTTGCTTAAACTCATGTCCATGGAGCCAGTGATGGCATCCAACCATCTCATCTGTTGCCCCATTCTCCTCCTGCCTTCCAACTTTCCCAGCATCTTTTCCAGTGAGTTGCCTCTTTATATCAGGAGCTTCAGCTTCAGCACCAGTCCTGCTGGTGAATATGTGGAGTTGACTGCCTTTTTGATTGACTGGTTTGATCTCCTTGCTGACCAAGGGACTCTCAAAAATCTTCTCCAGCACCACAGTTCAAAACATCAGTTCTTTAGTGCACAGCCTTCTTTATGGTCCAACTCTCACATCCATACATGACTACTGAAAAAACCATAGCTTTGACTATACAGACCTTTGTAGGCAAAGTGATGTCTCTGATTTTAAATATGCTGTCTAGTTTTGTCACAACTTCTCTTTCAAGGAACAAGTGTCTTATTTTCATGGCTGAAGTCACTGTCCACAGTGATTTTGGAGCCCAAGAAAATAAAATCTCACACTTTTTCCATGTTTTCCCCATTTATCTGCCATGAAGTGATGAGACTGGATGCCATGATTTTGGTTTTCAGAGCGTTGAGTTTTAAGCCAGCATTTTCACTCTGCCTTTTTCCATTTTATCAAGAGGCCCTCGGCTGCTGCTGCTAAGTCACTTCGGTAGTGTCCAACCCTGCGCAGTCCCATAGATGGCAGCCCACTAGGCTCCTCTGTCCCTGGGATTCTCCAGGCAGGAGTACCGGAGTGGGTTGCCATTGCCTTCTCCAAGAGGCCTTCTAGTTCCTCTTTACTTTCTGCTAATAGAGTGGTATCATCAGCATATCTGAGGTTGTTGATATTTCTCCAGACATATCTTGATTCTAGCTTGTGAATTTCTAGCCCTGCTTTTTGCATGATGTACTCTGCATATAAATTTTTAAAAAAAGCAGGATGACAATATACAGCCTTGACATACTCCTTTCCCAATTTTGAGCCAGTCTGTTGTGCCATGGTCAGTTCTAAATATTGCTTCTTTGTCCTGCATAGAGGTTTCTCAGGAGAGAGATGAGGTCTGGTATTTCCATCTCTAAGGATTTTCCACAGTTTTTTGTGATCACACAGTTTGTTGTGAGCCACCAGGGCTTCCCTTGTTGCACAGCTGATAAAGAATCTGCCTGCAGTGCAGGAGACCTGGGTTCAATCCCTGGGTTGTGAGGATCCCTTGGAGAAGGGAACAGTTACTCACTCCAGTATTCTGGTCTGGAAAATTCCATGGACTGTATAGTCCATGGGGTTACCACAACTTGAACACAACTGAAGGACTTTCACATTATCTTTTAGGATTTAAAATAGCTGAGCTGTAATTCCAGCACCTCCACTAGCTTTGTTCGTAGTGATGCTTCCTAAGGCCCACTTTACTTCACATTTCAGGATATCTGGCTCTAGGTGAGTGACCACACCGTCATGGTTATTCAGATAATTAAGACTTTGTCCAGTTCCTCGGTGTATTCCTGCCGTCTCTTCTTAATCTCTTCTACTTCTGTTAGGTTCTTGCTATTTCTATCCGTTATTGTGCTCATCTTTGCATGAAATGTTCCCTTGATATCTCTACTTTTTTGAAGAAATTTCTAGTCTTTCTGATTCTTTTGTTTTCCTCTATTTCTGTGCATTGTTCACTTAAGACTTTCTTCTCTCTCCTTGCTGTTCTCTGGAATTCTGCATTCAGTTGGGTACGTCTTTCCCTTTCCCCTTTGCCTTTTGCCTCTCTTCTTTTCTCAGATATTCATAAGGTCTCCTCAGACATCTGCTTTTCCTTCTTGCATTTCTTTTTATTTGAGATGGTTTTGGTCATCACTTCCTGTACAATGTTATGAACCTCTGCCATAGTTCTTCAGGCAGTCTATCAGATCTAATCCTTTGAATTTATTTGTCATTCCCACTGTATAATCATAGGGGATTTGATTTAGGTCATACCTGAATGGCCTAGTGTTTTTCCCTATTTTCTCTGGCATAAGTCTAAATTTTGCAATAAGGAGGTCTTTTTTGGATATCTTTTCCATTTAGGTCACCATAGAGCATTGAGTAGAGTTTCCTTTGCTATACAGTAGGTTCTCATTAGGTATCTCTTTTATTCACAGTGTCAAGAGCCTAGATATGCCAATCCCAATCCCCCAATTCACCCCACCCTTCCTTCCCTCTTGGTATCCATACATTTGTTCTCTATGCGTATTCTGTTCTCTGTTTGTTTCTGCTTTGGAAATAAGATCATCTATACCAATTTCTTGCTTCCTGGAAGAATAACTATCACAAGCCTAGACAGCATATTAAAAAGCAGAGACACTACTTTGCTGACAAAGGTCCGAATAGTTGAAGCTACAGTCACGAATAGATGTATGGATGTGAGAGCTGGACCGTAAAGAAAGTTGAGCACCTAATAACTGATACTTTTGAACCGTGGTTGGAGAAAACTCTTGAGAGTCCCTTGCAATTGTTGGTTGTTTATCTTATATATAGTAGTATGGGTTAGTTCATCCCAAGCTCTTGATTTATCCACCCCTTCAATGTTTCCCTTTTGGCAACCATAAGTTTGTTTTTAAAGTCTGTGAGTCTGTTTCTGTTTTGTAAATAAGTTCATTTGTATCATATCATTTTTAGATTCCACATGTAACCAATATCATATGATACTTGGCCATTTGTAAACAATGCTGCAGTGAACATTGGAATGCATATCTTTTCAAATTATGTCTTTTTTCTCCAGATATATGCCCAAGAGTGAAACTGCTGGATGATATGGTAGTTCTATTTTTAGTTTAAGGAACGTCCATACTGTTCTCCATGGAGAAGGCAATTGCAACTCACTCCAGTACTCTTGCCTGGAAAATCCCATGGATCGGGGAGCCTGGTAGGCTGCAGTCCATGCGGTCACTAAGAGTCCGACACGACTAAGCGACTTCACTTTCACTTTTGATTTTCATGCATTGGAGAAGGAAATGGCAACGCACTCCAGTGTTCTTGCCTGGAGAATCCCAGGGATGGAGGAGCCTGGTGGGCTGCTGTCTATAAGGTCACACAGAGTTGGACACGACTTAGCAGCAGCAGCTGCACACTATTCTCCACAGTGGTTGTACCAATTTATACTCCCACTGACAGTATAGGAAGCTTCCCTTTTCTCCACGCCCTCTCCAAAATTTATTGTTTGTAGACTTTTTGATGATGGTCTTTCTTACTGGTGTGAAGTGATACTTTTGATTTTCTTTTATTTGATAATTAGTGATGCTGAGCATCTTTTCATGTACTTTTTGGCCATCTGTATGTCTTCTTTGGAAAAATGTCTGTTTAGATCTTCTGCTCATTTTTTATTGTTTTTGGTTTGGTTTGTTTTGGACACAGCTGCTTGAGATGTTTGTATATTTTACAGATTAATCCTTTTTAGGCCACATTGTTTGCAAATATTTTCTCCCATTCTGTGGGTTGTCTTTTTGTATATGGTTTCATTGCTGTGCAAAAGCTTTTAAGTCGAATTAAGTTTCATTTGTTTAATTTTTGTTTTTGTTTTCTTGAGGTGAATCCAAAAGGATATTGTTGCAATTTATGTCAAAGAGTACTCTGCTTATATTATCCTCTAAGAGTTTTATGATGTTCAGGTTTTCATTTAGGTCTTTTTTGAATTTATTTTTGTATATGGGATTTAGAAAAGGTTCTAATTTTATTCTTTTACAGTTTTCCCTGCACCACTAATTGACAAGACTGTCTTTTCACCACTGTATATTCTTGCCTCATTTGTCATAGAGTAACTGCCCATAGGTATATGGGTTTATCTCTGGACTTTCTATCTTCTCCATTTACCTATATTTCTGTTTCTGCATGCCATTACCAGAGTATCTTGATGACAGTAGCTTTATAGTATAGTTTGAAGTCAAGGAGCCTGATTCCTCCAGCTCTCTTGCCCAAACTGGTATTACAATCTCAGGCAGTTACAGCATGAAACAATTGTTCCTATTTGTTTTTCAGTGCTGTTCTGGGAATAAGGTTTTCCCCACTGAGTCAGTTCAAAGATTAAACCCTCTGAATTTGAATTTTCAAAGAGCTTCCAGAAAGGTCAAAATATTGATAGCTATTTGGCAATAAAACTTTTTGAGACACTCCAAAGCCATTCTGTTTTCTCTGGGAGCTTCTAGGCTGCTATTGTTCACAGAAACCTTGGTTTCAAGGTTTTCAAGGCTACTACAGAGTTATGAAGAAGAGAATGTGAACAGAACAAATTAAAGCACCACAGACCTTGCTGTTCTTACCATCTCAGACATTTTTCTTAAGTAAATGCTCCTCAGATTAATCTTTTGTTTAATTTCCAGAGCTCTGGAAAAATGGACTTTGACCAATTTTGCCATGCCTTCATTGTTTTAAAGGAGGATCTGGTTTTTGGAGGTTTACCATTATAGAAATGCTGTGTTCCCCATGACTACTTCTGCTAAGAAATGAAGAATTGATAGTCCATCCTCTGCAAAAATAACAGAATATTGAACTCTGTTTATCCTCACTCTGGGTCTTTTTATTTCTAGAAGGATCTGTCTCTTCTTTCCTCTCTCCTCCAACCCATTTTATTAAGATAAAAATTGTATACATTCAAGGCATATAATGTGATGATTAAATATGCATTTTCACAGTGAAGCGATTACTACAGTCAAACTTATTTATATCTTCTCATCTAGTTACACTTTTAATTGTTGTAATAAAAAGCACCTGAAATCTACTCTCTTAGCATATTTCCAGTATTCAATACAATATTATTAACTATAGTCACATATNTGGTGGGCTGCTGTCTATAAGGTCACACAGAGTTGGACACGACTTAGCAGCAGCAGCTGCACACTATTCTCCACAGTGGTTGTACCAATTTATACTCCCACTGACAGTATAGGAAGCTTCCCTTTTCTCCACGCCCTCTCCAAAATTTATTGTTTGTAGACTTTTTGATGATGATCTTTCTTACTGGTATGAAGTGATACTTTTGATTTTCTTTTCTTTGGTAATTAGTGATGCTGAGCATCTTTTCGTGTACTTTTTGGCCATCTGTATGTCTTCTTTGGAAAAATGTCTGTTTAGATCTTCTGCTCATTTTTTATTGTTTTTGGTTTGGTTTGTTTTGGACACAGCTGCTTGATATGTTTGTATATTTTACAGATTAATCCTTTTTAGGCCACATTGTTTGCAAATATTTTCTCCCATTCTGTGGGTTGTCTTTTTGTATATGGTTTCATTGCTGTGCAAAAGCTTTTAAGTTGAATTAAGTTTCATTTGTTTAATTTTTGTTTTTGTTTTCTTGAGGTGAATCCAAAAGGATATTGTTGCAATTTATGTCAAAGAGTACTCTGCTTATATTATCCTCTAAGAGTTTTATGATGTTCAGGTTTTCATTTAGGTCTTTTTTGAATTTATTTTTGTATATGGGATTTAGAAAAGGTTCTAATTTTATTCTTTTACAGTTTTCCCTGCACCACTAATTGACAAGACTGTCTTTTCACCACTGTATATTCTTGCCTCATTTGTCATAGAGTAACTGCCCATAGGTATATGGGTTTATCTCTGGACTTTCTATCTTCTCCATTTACCTATATTTCTGTTTCTGCATGCCATTACCAGAGTATCTTGATGACAGTAGCTTTATAGTATAGTTTGAAGTCAAGGAGCCTGATTCCTCCAGCTCTCTTGCCCAAACTGGTATTACAATCTCAGGCAGTTACAGCATGAAACAATTGTTCCTATTTGTTTTTCAGTGCTGTTCTGGGAATAAGGTTTTCCCCACTGAGTCAGTTCAAAGATTAAACCCTCTGAATTTGAATTTTCAAAGAGCTTCCAGAAAGGTCAAAATATTGATAGCTATTTGGCAATAAAACTTTTTGAGACACTCCAAAGCCATTCTGTTTTCTCTGGGAGCTTCTAGGCTGCTATTGTTCACAGAAACCTTGGTTTCAAGGTTTTCAAGGCTACTACAGAGTTATGAAGAAGAGAATGTGAACAGAACAAATTAAAGCACCACAGACCTTGCTGTTCTTACCATCTCAGACATTTTTCTTAAGTAAATGCTCCTCAGATTAATCTTTTGTTTAATTTCCGGAGCTCTGGAAAAATGGACTTTGACCAATTTTGCCATGCCTTCATTGTTTTAAAGGAGGATCTGGTTTTTGGAGGTTTACCATTATAGAAATGCTGTGTTCCCCATGACTACTTCTGCTAAGAAATGAAGAATTGATAGTCCATCCTCTGCAAAAATAACAGAATATTGAACTCTGTTTATCCTCACTCTGGGTCTTTTTATTTCTAGAAGGATCTGTCTCTTCTTTCCTCTCTCCTCCAACCCATTTTATTAAGATAAAAATTGTATATATTCAAGGCATATAATGTGATGACTATGCATTTTCACAGTGAAGCGATTACTACAGTCAAACATATTTATATCTTCTCCTCATCTAGTTACCCTTTGAATTGTTGTAATAAAAAGCACCAGAAATCTACTCTCTTAGCATATTTCCAGTATTCAATACAATATTATTAACTATAGTCATATACTATACATCAAATCTCTAGACTTAATCATTTTATNATTATATGAATTGAAACTGTATAGAGAAGTTCTTGAACTTTTTGTTTTGTTGCAAAGAGAGGATAGAATTGTTGATTCTGCCAAAATCTACTCATTTGTTTAATGCTTGCAAATATAGCCCTTGATATCCTGCTAGAAATTTGACAGTTATGGTTTTGCCAAGGTTGTTTGGGAACATTTGATGTCTTTCCCATATGTTGTTCCAAGGCAACCCTAGAAAACATCATATAAGAGCCAGACTGGAAATGAGGTTCTTAGAAGAATCTGTTTTTATTTAAATGTTTATAATATATGATGATTATTAATGTCCATTCCCTTTCCTGATCTGAGAATGATCGAGGGAGTGGTGCAAATTTAAGAGGCCAGGGTAACATCTGCAGACCAACTTAGAATCTAACTTTGCTTCTAGAAACAAGAAAACAAACAATAATCACTAAAAGAGAGCACTTTAAGAGGTCTAACATTAAATTGCTTCAGTTAATTTCCTGTAGGGTTTTTAGACCTTACTGTTGATTTACTACAAAGCTATCATAATGTAGTATAGCTAACTCCAGAGGTCTGAACAGGATAAGGGAATCTGTCTCCTTGTCTTGTAGATGACCTTTTCTGATCAGGGTGAAGTTGTTGGTGTTAGACTGAGTGATTGCTTATAATCCCTTGTGCTTTGTCTGGGTTTGCTTACGGAAGCTTTTATTGTTATTAATATTTAACATTGACTGAAGGCCAACAGTGCTCTAGGTGATGAATACAACATTGAGCTAGTTCTGATCTTTGTCCAACTGGATAATTTCCAATTATACAACTAGGAAAGAGAACTTGCTCTATATAAATATTGGGATAAATAAGAGAATGTGAGGGAAAAAACAGTCGTTTATATTCATCAGCCTATGACAAATCCAAATGAGCTCTCATTATATCTTAAAAAATGGTTAATTTACTAAGAAAAAGATTTACTGTTTTCTAACTGTGGTTGGTCTTCTCAGCTGTTTGCATTTAAACATTTATTTTGGCATTACTAAGAATAATGTATTCTGAAGGTCATGTAACGAAATTACCATGTAACAAAATTTGATAAATTTTTTGAGTTTAATTTATATAAATGTTCTTAGTTTTGTGGATAACCATTCAGAAATGACCATTCTCCAAATTTTGTGTTATTAACATTATATTAATCAAATATACCAGACTATCTTATCAAAAACAAAACTAATGCAAGCAAAAGATGCTATTCATTTCCCTAAGATTCTTCCTAGAGGCAGAAATTATTTTGCAGCCAAGACCTTAGGGTATATATATATTGGTTCATCTACTTGCCCTCTGTGTTCGAAAAAGGGTTGATTTACATCTTGTCTTTTTCCAATTTGTTCCTCTAATTGATATAGCACTAGATGAGAATAAGCCATTAATAGCCATGAGTGTTGTTTCAAGGGAAGTGGATGCAGAACTCATTAAACTAAAAAACACTATGTGATGCATTTTATTTATTTATAGTTATCCTAAAAGAAATAAGTTGAAGGTGTCACTATAATATAATATTTGGTAGTATGAGGCTCCTGAGGCTTTGTGAATTTCTCTGATGTGTTTTGCATTTTAGGATTTTGCTGGCAAACATCTAGAAATTCCTTAGAGTATCACATCTAAAACTGTGTGTTTCCAGTGTCTCCGTACTTGTGTGGTTTTTTTTTTGGAGGGGCATACTTTTAAGAACACTTGTCTTATGCTTTCNTTGCATTTTAGGATTTTGCTGGCAAACATCTAGAAATTCCTTAGAGTGTCACATCTAAAACTGTGTGTTTCCAGTGTCTCTGTACTTGTGTGGTTTTTTTTTTGGAGGGGCATACTTTTAAGAACACTTGTCTTATGCTTTCTTAATTATGAGCCTTTAAGGAAAGAGGCTCTATCTTTCTCATCTGGTTCTCTTTGTGTCTAGAACAGATTGGGCACAATAATATGTTTAAAATTTATTTGATTTTCAGTTTGAATTTTATACTATTTGTTAGAAGAGCTCAATGTTAGAAAATCTAACATCCACCATCAAAATTAGTTGGGGTCAAAAGTGATAAAGGATAGCATAAGCAAGAAAATTAGAAAGTAATTTTGTCTCAACTTATTTTAAAATTGTGTTCAAAACACTCTCTGGTGAATTATGTAACCCCATGAATTTTTTTCATTATACCAGTGATCATTTTTCTCAGTGAAAAAGTCACATGAAAAAAAATTCAACATGCTTGCTAAATAGAACACTAAAGAATAAAAGGTTAAAAATACAAATACTGTGCAAATTCCTTACCCATAGAAAACTTCAATTTATCACTGAATTTCTGTTCTTCTAACTGACACATATCTAAATTTTATTTTCATATAAGACATTGTATTATGCATACAGTTTTGACATATCTTCCTTACTTAGCATATTATTCTTTTTTCATGATATTAAATATTCTTTGTGGCATATTTTAATGTCTTAATGTTTAAGCATAATTTTATTAAAACAAATTTCCTTTATTTGGTATTTATATATTTTTGGAAGTGTCCTGTGTCAAAACAATTTAATGATGAACATTTTTGTAACTAGATATTTATACATACCCTTCACTAGAAAAATATTTAAATATGCTCAAACACTTGTTTGTCACAATCACAGTGATTCATAAAATTGTTGCATCTAAAGTAATGGTTGCATTTTTTACTTTAGGGATGACAATTTATAATTATAAATGAAAGAAGTATTTACTTTAAAAATCACCTTGGACAGACAAATTTAATTGTGTAAGTTAATTTTCTCACCACAACATGTTGGTTGTCAACTTTAATTTCAAATTTCTAGCATGCACATGTGATCACTCTTCAGACATTAACCTATTGCCCACCAGGTGCCAAAAAAGTCCTGTTTTAGGAATAAGAAGAGTAAGATCACCAACTTCCCATGCTTAAAATCACTCATAGTTTCATGGTAGTAGGTTCATTTACAGAAACAAGGTAAGCTTAGAGACACAGAGCATAGATAAACCTTCTTTTTATAGCAGTCTTTGTAAGTATATGTCAAAAAGAAATTGATAGTAAGTAAAGAAATGAAGTAATCATAAATGACAAGTTGCAAAATAATAATAGATGAAGGGAAAGACTAAGCTCATAATATGTGCTAAAAATATTTAGATCATCACTACTGTTAGACACTAATGTATTTCTGATGCTTACTGTCTAACATCAAGTTAAATAGCAGTAAATGTGTAATAGTATGTATTATGATTCTTTATAAAGAGATAATGAAAAGATTACGAATGGAGATTTGATTTACCAAATACTTTATGCTACAAAGTAAAAGCCTATTTTACTATTATTGAACTGATGCTGAAACTCTAAAATATAAACTAATACATATATTTTTAAATTTTTTTCTTTTTACTTTTATTCCCTTCTATGTTTTGGTATTGGGTATATCCAAAAGACCATATTGAAGCATTCATAGCATATTCATAGCAATATTCATAAATACTGTCACAATTACACAATAATTTTGTATCATGCTTCTTTTTCCTTTGCCATATATTGAACTTGATGTGTGATACAGTGACACTTGATGATATGTAGACTTCGTTGATTTATTTGTAACTTCTTAAGGGTACTTTGGGCTTCCCTGGTAGCTCAGATGGTAAAGAATCTACCTGCAATGCAGGGGACCTGGGCTCAATCCCTAGGTTGGGAAGATCCCCTGGAAAAGAAAATGGCAACCCACTCCAGTATTCTTATCTGGAGAATTCCATGGACAGAGGAATCTGGGGGGTCTATAGTCCTTGGGTCACAATGAATAGGACAGAACTGAGCAACTAACACTTCACTTTAATGGTACTTTAGCACCAACTATTTAAATTTCCTCCAAAAAGTACTCAGTATTTTACTTTAAAAAAATTCAAGTTCATGCTTATCACTTTGATATTCTATATCCCTAGAATCAGCAATATTTTTACTGTCATATTGATTTCTTCCAGTTGATGTAGGGGAGAGCAATTTCAGCTTTCATTTCTTTGAATCAAAGTGAAAAACTGTTAAGACTAGGTCAGAATAGTCTAACAAATATTGTTCACATGCTGTTGGCTGTTAGAGGGAAAGAGAAAACTAGTCATCATTTCATCTCCTTGCTGCTGCTGCTGCTAAGTTGCTTCAGTCGTGTCCGACTCTGTGCGACCCCAGAGACGGCAGCCCACCAGGCTCCCCCATCCCTGGGATTCTCCAGGCAAGAACACTGGAGTGGGTTGCCATTTCCTTCTCCTATGCATGAAAGTGAAAAGTGAAGGTGAAGTCACTCAGTCGTGTCCGACTCCTAGCGACCTCATGGACTGCAGCCTACCAGACTCCTCTACCCATGGGATTTTCCAGGCAAGAGTACTGGAGTGGGTTGCCATTGCCTTCTCCTTTCATTTCCCTACCACACCAGTCAATCAGCTCAAGTGATTTTATGTCCTATTCACTTGTCCAGTACCTATTGCTTGTAGCCATGCAATGTAAACTCAGTCTGTTATTTTCAGGATGTAGAACACACATCTACATCCTTGGAGAGGAAATGGAAGAGCCAGTCTCATAATGAGTGCTTAGGCACTTGTAAGGGATTTATATCTTTGGGTTTACATCAATTAGTTTAATTTCCTACTTCTACATATTCAGGACTTTATGGTGAATGGATAGAACTTTTGTTGTCAGATTTATAAGGCTATGTGGCTGTGATGAAATTTTGAATCTCTCATTTCTACTGTGTTTTAGAATTTGATGGCAAAAGTAAATATATAGGAGAACATGCATTACTGAAAATTATGTTTTATGGAGTTTTTTTTCCTATGAGAAAATGAAATAAACCTGCACTTTTATTCAAAACTGCTTCATTCTGAAATATATTTCCCTGAGGTACAAAGAAAGCCTGACATCATGCTGAATGGAGGTTATCCTTAAATGCTATTAAATAAAGATTGCTTACTGTTGCTACTTTACAATATTCAGTAAATTTCTAATTTTTTGTTAAATTGAAGCATAATTATTTTACAGTATTGTGCTGGTTTTTTACCAAATATCAACATGAATCAGCCATAGGTTTACACATGCTCCCCTCGCCAACTTGAGCACCCCTTCCACCTCTCTCTCCATCCATCCCTTCCCTCTAGGTTGTTACAGAGCCCTGGTTTGAGTTCCCTGAGTATTACAGCAAATTCCTGTTGATTATCTATTTAACATACAGTAATGTATGTTTCCATGTTACTTTCCAAACAAGCAACCCTCTCCTTCCTTGCCCTTCTAGCCATGTCCATGAGTCTGTTCTCTATGTCTTTGTCTCCATGGCCGCCAGGCAAATAGGTTCATCAGCACCATCTTTCTAGATTCCATATATATGCATTAGTATACAATATTTATTTTTCTCTTTCTGACTTACTTCACTCTATGTAATAGGTTCTAGATTCATCCACCTAGTCAGGAGTGACTGAGATGTGTTCCTTTCTATGGCTGAGCAATATTCCACTGTATATATATACCACAGCTTTATTCGTTCATCTGTCAATGGACATCTGGGTTGCTTCTATGTCTTACTTATTGTAAATAGAGCTGCAGCGAATATCGGGGTACATGTGTCTTTTTCAATTTTGGTTTCCTTAGGATATATGCCTAATAATGAGATTGCTGGGTCATATGGTAGTTTTATTCCTAGTTTTTAAAGTTTCCCTACTGTTCTCCATAGTGGCTGTATCAATTTACACTTCAACCAACACTGCAAGAGGGTTCCCTTTTCTCCACACCCTCTCCAGCATTTATTGTTTGTAGATTTTTTGATGATGGCCATTTTGACCATTGTGTGATGATATCTTACTGAAGTTTTGATTTGCATTTCTCTAATAATGAGCGATGGTGAACATCTTTTAAGGTGTTTATTAGCTATTTGTATATCTTCTTTGGAGAAATGTCTGTTTAGGTCTTTTGTCCACTTTTAGATTGGGTTGTTTTTCTGATATTGATTTGTATGGACTGCTTATATATTTTTGAAATTAGTCCTTTGTCAGTTGTTTCATTTGCTATTTACCAATTATGAGGTTTGTCTTTTTACTTTGTTTATAGCTTCCTTTGCTGTGTGAAACCTTTTAAGTTTAATTTAGAAATTAAATATTTTTGATAGTAAAGTTACTGCTTTATCTTCTCTGTGTTATTATATGTTACTGAGAAATAGTTTTTCTTCTTGTAACAAACTGTAAACATCATTAATGTAATCACCAAATATCCTCTATGTTCAGTAGACTTGGGGCAGTAGCTAGATGTTGAAGAGAAAATATTTAAAAATAAAATTTTAAAGAAGTTTAAGGCCTCCATCTCATCCATAGGATCTTACAATATGATTTGAAAGAAATGAGTTGAACAGAACCAAGACACTAGTATAAGGTAGTGTAGTAAAGTTTCAAATGCTGTACATGATACATGTAATAAATATTGAGTAAGAAGTGACCATACAGGATCTGCTTTCAGAAAAGTCCTTCAGGAGTCTCTCAGAAGGAGTATTGCAAGGAAATTTTTAAAAGGCATGCTTTCAAGAAGACCTCAGAAGAAAGGTTTGTATGAGGCTATATGTAGAACAAAGAATGAAATGTGTGAATATTATTATGATAGTAAAGAGAATTCATTGAACTTTTGAGGAACAAATTATTGTTTGGGAGAATATTGAGTTATTTGGTTACTGTGGGGGGTTTTACTGTTGTTTTGAGGTTTTTTTCCTTGCTTTGGGGCCATGCTGAATCTTAGTTCCTTGACCAAGGATTAGAACTTGTGTCCCCTGCAGTGGAAACACAGAGTCTAAACCCCTTAATCTCCAGGGAAGTACCAGGGTTATTTTGCTAACAATATGTGAAATTATGGGAAGGAGGATGTAGTGATCTGCTTAGACAGGGGTCACCAGTTGGCAGAATGATGCAGTTGGTCAGGTGTGAAGTAATAAGACCATCACTGGAGAGGTGATAATGGGAGTAGGAATGAGGGCTTGGCAGGCGTGAGAATCTAAGTGCCAGAGATCCCTCCACCTGAGAAGGAAGGGGAAAGATTTGTTTTCTTTTCAAAAGTCAGCTTTAAGACTTTGATGGAAATGTTGAAACACCACAAAGATCTTAAAAGCAAAGATGATATAGGTTGGAGAAGCAGATTTTGATGAAGACGAACTAGGAATATGTGAACAGGTTCAAGTTGAACTGCTTCAGTAATAGATTTTACTTATATATTGTGTTAGTCACTCAGCTGTGTCCAACTCTTTGAGACTCCCATGGACTGTAACCAGCCAGGCTCCTCTGTCCATGGAATTCTCCAGTAGAATACTAGAGTGGCTAGCCATTCCCTTCTCCGGGGGATCTTCCTGACCAGGGATCGAACCTAGGTCTCCTGTGTTACAGGCGGATTCTTTACTGTTTGAGCCACCAGGGAAGCCCTATTTGCATATTACCTGAATTGAATATTAAATATGCATATGTTTAGATATTCAGATATTTTAAACAGATTCTGTCAGTGCCTGTGTGTTTCTGGTTCTTCAAGAAGATGATATGAACCACAGAATTAGTAAGTTCTCTGTATGAACTGAAAAATAAAGTTGTTAACAACAGATCTTTGTAAATATAATGGGCTGAATATATATCAGGGCAGGAAAAGAAAACACAACAATACAATGAAGAAGGGAGACACAGGGGAAAGGAGTGGGCTAGGGAGTAGAAGAAATAAATAGCAGTAGAATGAAAACTAAGAGTCAGGAGAACTCACAAAAGATTCTGTTTTGTCCACAATTAATGACATCCAATTATAACTTTTCAGATCTTGCATTAAAATAGTTGTAGTTGAAACAGAAATGCTGAAAAACAGATAGATGGACTTAAGGAATGAATGGAAGATGAGAAAATGTAATTATCTCAAATAGTAATTTCTTTATTAAAAAAAAACTTCAGAATATCATGTTTTTTGGTCTGATCTTCTGTAAGAGAAAAAAAAAAATGACACAAACACACAAAAAACAAGATCCTGAAAAATACTAGGTTAAATCATGCATAAATCTTAAAAAAAAATTGTGTGTGTTTTGAAAAGTCTTCTATATAGCTGAAAAACAGGCAGCCTTTCTCTAAAGAACATTTTCAAGTTTGTTGTTTGTTTTTTCTACTGCTACATTTTAAATTTAGGATATGGAACTGTGTGTGTGCTAAGTCACTTCAGTCATGTCCGANGAAAAGTCTTCTATATAGCTGAAAAACAGGCAGCCTTTCTCTAAAGAACATTTTCAAGTTTGTTGTTTGTTTTTTCTACTGCTACATTTTAAATTTAGGATATGGAACTGTGTGTGTGCTAAGTCACTTCAGTCATGTCCGACTCTTTGTGACCCTATGGCAAATAGCATACCAGGCTCTTTTGTCCATTGGATTCTCTAGACAAGAATACTGCAGTGGGTTGCCATGCTCTCCTCCAGAGGATTTTCCTAACCCAAGGATCGAACTCGTGTCTCTTAGGTCTCTTGCATTGGCAGGCAGGTTCTTTACCACTAGGGCCACCTGGGAAGCCTGTAGAACTATAGGCCATAGCAAAGAAAAAATAATAATTTTTAAATTACATACAATTTTATTACTGTAACCAAAGAAAACATTTCAAAATCCAGTTGCTCAATATTGACATGATTAAAATCCTAAATCTGTAAATTCAGGAAAACCCAGATTACTAAAAAATTCTGATACTTTAGCTATGATAGGTGATGGTGGAAGTTTAGTTGCTAAGTCACTTCTGACTCTTTTGCAAGAATACTGGAGAGGGTTGTCGTTTCCTTCTCCATTATCTATAACTAGTCATTTCGTTTTTTAAAAACGTCTGTAACTGCTTTTTCTGAGCATATCAAAATCCTTCTGTTGTATATGCTTTCATAAAGTAATCTATCGTCCCTTCAAAAAAAAATTCATAGTTTAAATTTTAAAAATTATTTTAGACTACTATTTGAATAACACTTTCTCCAAATGAATTGTCATGAAAGCAAGATGCTTTGGTTTTGTTCATCACTATGACCTAGTACCTAGCACTGTGACTAGCACAGAACATCTTAACCCTCAACATTACTGACCTTTCAGGCTTGATATTATCTCAAACATCAATACCAAACCACAATTTCTTGCTAATCTTGTTGAGGATTGGGTGGGGAACTGACCTCTAGCCTTCCTGGCCTCTATTCAGCAGAGCTGTAATGAGTAGAGTGTAAAAACAAAGTGTCTACAAACACTGCTAAATGTCCCTTGGAGGAAGTATAAAATTGGCCCTGAAGAGGGTCACAGAGCTATCACATAGTCTTGTGTTACAAGAATAATTGGCCAATTATCACTGCTTCAGTTCAGTTCAGTGGCTCAGTCATTTCTCTTTGCGACCTCATGGACTGCAGCATGACAGTCTTCCCTGTCCATTACCAACTCCTGGAACTTGCTCAAACTCATGTCCATCGATTCAGTGACACCATCCAACCATCTCATCCTCTGTCATCCCCTTCTCCTGTTTTTAGTCTTCCCCAGCAAGATGATGCTGTGAAAGAGCTGTACTCAATATGCCAGCAAATTTGGAAAACTCAGCAGTGGCCACAGGACTGGAAAAGGTCCATGTTCATTCAAGTTCCAAAGAAAGGCAATGCAAAAGAATGCTCAAACTACCACACAATTGCACTCATCTCACATGCTAGTTCTGGAGAAGACAATGGCACCCCACTCCAGTACTCTTGCCTAGAAAATCCCATGGGTGGAGGAGCCTGGTAGGCTGCAGTCCACGATGTTGCTAAGAGTCGAACACAACTGAGTGACTTCACTTTCACTTTTCACTTTCATGCATAGGAGAAGGAAATGGCAACCCACTCCAGTGTTCTTGCCTGGAGAATCCCAGGGATGGGGGAGCCTGGTGGGCTGCCATCTATGGGGTCGCACAGAGTCGGACATGACTGAAATGACTTAGCAGTAGTACATGCTAGTAAAGTAATGCTCAAAATTCTCCAAGCCAGGCTTCAGCAAGATGTGAACCGTGAACTCCCTGATGTTCAAGCTGGTTTTAGAAAAGGCAGAGGAACCAGAGATCAAATTGCCAACATCCACTGGATCATCGAAAAAGCAAGAGTTCCAGAAAAACATCTACTTCTGTTTTATTGATTATGCCAAAGCCTTTGACTGTGTGGATCACAATAAACTGTGGAAAATTCTGAAAGAGATGGGAATACCAGACCACCTAACCTGCCTCTTGAGAAATCTGCATGCAGGTCAGGAAGCAACAGT